>JAVTVY010012406.1:0-54811 GCA_036873755.1 Hanleya hanleyi
AACTTTCCATGAAGGGCGAATCTATGCGATTTAGATGAGATTATCAAAGTGCTAATTAGAAAATATATTGTCTTCTCTGTCATCTCGACGAGCTAAAACAGAATTGCGAATCTACGCTAAATTGACAATATATTAACTCTCCATGAAGTGCGAATCTATGCAATTTAGATGAGATTATCAAAGTGCTAATTAGACAATATATTGTCTTCTCTGCCATTTCCACGAGGTAAACTTATTTGCGAATCTACGCTAAATAGACAATATATTAACTCTCCGTGAAGTGCGAATCTATACAATTTAGATGAGATTATCAAAGTGCTAATTAGACAATATATTGTCTACTCTGCCATATCGACGAGGTAAACACTTTTGCGAATCTACGCTAGATAGACAATATATTAACTCTGCCTCATGTGACAATAAAGTGAATGACAAATCGATTTGCGAATCTACGCTAAATAGACGATATATTACCTTACCATGCAGTGCGAATCTATGCAATTTAGATGAGATTATCAAAGTGTTAATTAGACAAAATATTGTCTTCTGTGAAATTTCGCCGAAGTTAAAACACATTGGCGAATCTACGCTAAATAGACAATATATTAACTTTCCATGAAGTGCGAATCTATGCAACTTAGATGAGATTATCAAAGTGCTATTTAGACAATATATTGTCGTCTCTGCAATCTCGACGAGGTAAAACAGATTTGCGAATCTACGCTAAATATACAATATATTAACTTTCCCTGAAGTGCGAATCTATGCAATTTAGATGAGATTATCAAAGTGCTAATTAGACAATATATTGTCTTCTCTGCCATCTCGACGACGTAAACACATTTGCGAATCCACGCTAAATATACAATATATTAACTTTCCCTGAAGTGCGAATCTATTCAATTTAGATGAGATTATCAAAGTGCTAATTAGACAATATATTGTCGTCTCTGCAATCTCGTCGAGGTAAAACAGATTTGCGAATCGACGCTAAATATACAATATATTAACTTTCCCTGAAGTGCGAATGTATGCAATTTGGATGAGATTATCAAAGTGTTAATTAGACAATATATTCTCTTCTCTGCCATCTCGACGAGGTAAACACATTTGCGAATCTACGCTAAATAGACAATATATTAACTCTCCCTGATGTGACAATAAAGTGAATGACAAATCGATTTGCGAATCTACGCTAAATAGACGATATATTACCTTACCATGCAGTGCGAATCTATGCAATTTAGATGAGATTATCAAAGTGTTAATTAGACAATATATTGTCTTTTCTGCCATCTCCACGAGGTAAACACATTTGCGAATCTACGCTAAATAGACAATATATTAACTCTCCGTGAAGTGCGAATCTATGCAATTTAGATCAGATTATCAAAGTGCTAATTAGACAATATATTGTCTTCTCTGCCATCTCGGCGAGGTAAACACATTTGCGAATCTACGCTAAATAGACAATATATTAACTCTCCCTTATGTGACAATAAAGTGAATGACAAATCGATTTGCGAATCTACGCTAAATAGACGATATATTACCTTACCATGCAGTGCGAATCTATGCAATTTAAATGAGATTATCAAAGTGCTAATTAGACAATATATTGTCTTCTCTGAAATTTCGCCGAAGTTAAAACACATTTGCGAATCTACGCTAAATAGACAATATATTAACTTTCCATGAAGTGCGAATCTATGCAATTTAGATGAGATTATCAAAGTGCTATTTAGACAATATATGGTCTTCTATGCCATCTCGACGAGGTAAAACAGAATTGCGAATCTACGCTAAATTGACAATATATTAACTCTCCATGAAGTGCGAATCTTTGCAATTTAGATGAGATTATCAAAGTGCTAATTAGACAATATATTGTCTCCTCTGCCATCTCCACGAGGTAAACACGTTGGCGAATCTACGTTAAATAGACAATATATTGACTCTCCCTTATGTGACAATAAAGTAAATGACATATCGATTTGCGAATCTACGCTAAATAGACGATACATTACCTTTCCATGCAGTGCGAATCTATGCAATTTAAATGAGATTATCAAAGTGCTAATTAGACAATATATTGTCTTCTGTGAAATTTCGCCGAAGTTAAAACACATTTGCGAATCTACGCTAAATAGACAATATATTAACTTTCCATGAAGTGCAAATCTATGCAATTTAGATGAGATTATCAAAGTGCTATTTAGACAATATATTGTCTTCTATGCCATCTCGACGAGGTAAAACAGAATTGCGAATCTACGCTAAATTGACAATATATTAACTCTCCATGAAGTGCGAATCTTTGCAATTTAGATGAGATTATCAAAGTGCTAATTAGACAATATATTGTCTTCTCTGCCATCTCCACGAGGTAAACACGTTTGCGAATTTACGTTAAATAGACAATATATTGACTCTCCCTTATGTGACAATAAAGTGAATGACATATCGATTTGCGAATCTACGCTAAATAGACGATACATTACCTTTCCATGCAGTGCGAATCTGTGCAATTTAGATGATAATTAGAAGAATTATATCGCCTTTAAACCCTGGCACCAAAGATTAGCAAAATATCTGCACTATATTGTCACCAGTGCTATTTAGCACCATGTTAAGAGATAGGGGAGAATGGAAAATATCAAGGAAAAAGCCAATTGCGCACCTAACTCATATATTATGACAAAGCAATGACAGCTTTTATTTTAGAAGCCGGAGATCCAAATCACAAAAGGACACAAGCAGAACATGGGAATTTAAAACAATAAGTGGGGACGGAATTTCCGAGACATTGTCCTGCCAATACATTGTTTAACGCGCTCAAATATGGACATATTCGGTGTGATAAACCACAATCAGAATAACGGTGATAGCTATGGCCAAAAGGTGACGACAGCATCACCAATAATGGTGGTTAGCTAAAACCATCGTCATATTCCATCATCACCATTATATGGTGATAGCTACCGCCAAAAGTTGATGACTGCACCACCAATAATGGTGATCAGCTAGAACCATCACCATATTCCATCATCACATTTATATGGTGATAGCTATCGCCAAAAGGTGACGACTGCATCACCAATAATGGTGATCAGCTAAAACCTTCACGATATTCCATCATCACCATTATATGGTGATAGCTATCGCCAAAAGGTGACGACTGCATCACCAATAATGGTGATCAGCTAAAACCATCACCATATTCCATCATCACCTTTATATGGCCATAGCTATCTCCAAAAGGTGACGACAGCATCACCAATAAATGGTGGTCAGCTAAAGCCATCGCCATATGCCATCATCACCATTATATGGTGATAGCTATCGCCAAAAGGTGACGACTGCATCACTAATAATGGTGGTCAGCTAAAACCATCACCATATTCCATCATCACCATTATATGGTGATAGCTATCGCCAAAAGGTGACGACTGCATCACCAATAATGGTGATCAGCTAAAACCATCGCCATATTCCATCATCACCATTATATGGTGATAGCTATCGCCATTTATTGCCTTCTGGAATAAGAGTGGATATTTTAAATAATGATCTACTCCAATTACGATGATTCCAGTATTCCAAGCACATAGCACATCATCAAACAACAACATCAATGGTATTGGAAATAACAAGTACACGTAGTTTTTATTATCTAAACTAATTTCATCGCTTCTCTCCTGGCTTTGAAACTTACAGCTCATTTGCCAGGCTCAAATCTAACAGAGGGATAGGACGAGGCTATGGGACCATTTGGTTAGATGAGGTATCTTGTCGAGGATACGAAATGACATTATCAAACTGTACACACAATCCTTGGGGAGTGAACGACTGTTCCCATAGTGAGGACGTGGCCATCACTTGTTCCCAGTCATACCGTAAGTTATAACATTTCTAAAATTTCCGTTATTCCTGCAAAATCTGAAACCAGACAATGTTATTGGGAAATTACAATTTCCTTAAAGCTGCGAGATGTATGAATCCATAACTGCATAGGTATATCAGGTGGCAGGATGGTAATGTGGTATGCGTGCGAGTGTGGACAGAAGTTAACATCCAACGGCCTTGCAACCTATATTGTTGTAACGCTCCCTGAACAATATTCTTTTCATTTGGTCGCCCTTATGTCGCAGTTTTGCTTGTGTTTGTCAAATTCACCACCAACGTTAACACTTATCGAAGCAACATTGAATTAAGAAAGAATGTAATCCAATAGACGCGAGTCGTGTACTTCCACTCTTCCGTTACCGAGGCCTGAAGATAATTGTACCTATACATATTCGCATGACGTCATCCAGTGAACGTATAGTTCAAAATATAATACAAATGGAAGAACTTGAGCTCCATGGTGGGCTTCTTGCATTTAACAGGTTTACCCCATGTCCATCCATTAACATCTGATGAATTAACATCTGATGAGTTATTTATTTGAGCTGATCTGTCACCACAGCTTCCGAGCTAGCGTATCTAATTCCGCTTAAGCCGGTGCTAGGGGCCGTGTGGATACTTCATAGTCTTCACACGAACCGCTGCATTAAAAGCGCGGCTGAGATACTAAGGCTACGTCCGAGAATCTACTATTCTCGGCACTGAATGTGAGGTGCCGATGGAAGCTTTCTTGTGGAGTTATATGGTTGCTTTTTAGTCGTCAGATAGCGTCAATTTCCCCCACCTCTTGCAAATCGCTCCAATTTATCGCCTGTATAAGGTAGGATTTTGCTGGTGGACTGTTAGTCCCCGAATCCCGCCCTCTGTACATGTCATTCGACAAATATATGTAGGTTTATTGTTTTGTTGGGAAATTTAAGCCGTACGACGTTAGCTTCACAGGTTAGTTTTTCCGGGCATTCTTGCATTTACCAGGTTAACCCTATGTTGAGGCGTTTATTCCATCTGACGTTCTCGATGCACATCTATTAACATCAGACGAGTTATTTGTTTGAGCTGATCTGTCATCATAAATCCCCAGCTTGCGAATCTAATTTCGCTCAAGCCAGTGTTAGGGGTCGTGTGGATACTTCAGTCTCCACACGAACATCTGCAATAAAAGCGCGGCTGGATACTTGGGCTACGTTCGAGAATTATCTCGGCACTGAATGTGAGGTGCCGAAGGAAGCTTTCCTGTTGAGTCATATGATTGCTTTTTAGATCATCAGACGTCGTCGAGTTTTCCCACCTCTTGCATATCACTCCAATCTCCAACATTTGATGGACTCAATAGCGGCATATATGCGGCATAAATTGAATATATAGAAACATCTTAAAATTGAAATACGAAACATGCGTGCTTAATAAAAAAACTACAGAACCAGTGAAGTATGTAACTTGCTCGCAGATTATAGAACAACCAAAAAGTAACGATCGACTCTTTTGAATATACTTTCGATTCTACGATATATTCAACTGAAATCTGTTTACTGGTTTAACAGAAATGTGAAGATTCGATTCTTTTTTTGATGATGTTTCAAGAATTGAAATTGAAATTGAGACTGGCTTTCATTTCTATGCCATAGATGTATCCACGCCACCACCACAGATTCATACACGCTTATCTCCTACAAACGGCCTCGCGAGCGCTGGTTTACTGAAAATATATCTCAACGGTCAATGGGGTACAGTCTGTGACGATGGGTTTGGACCGGAAGAGGCTGAAGTTGTTTGTCGAAGTTTGCATTTACCCACGTGAGTCCAATTGTGATTGTTCTCTCGAATGTGCTACATAGCTATGATATTATATAACATATTGTCACAAGATGATATTTTGTCATTATTCATTGTAGCTCCAAACGAACAAAATCGTGTTTTGATCGTAAAATCTAATGTCTATGAACTTACGGTATCACCTCTCTTATCAGTTTATCACAGATCGATTGCTTTATCACTTTATCACAGGTCCATTGCTATTCGGACGATTCCAGTGAACCCAAGTTCTACATCTGAGAGAATATTATTGGATGATGTTCACTGTACAGGGACCGAAAGAGATATTCTCGACTGTAACTATTACTATCCAATCGGCTCCAATGATTGCACTCACAGCGAAGACGTTTTTATGCTCTGTGGTATGGAATGTTTTATTTTTTTATTTCCGAATAGTTTCATTATTACTGTTTTGCCTTCTGTAGTATCATTCTCGAAAAATTGAACTTTCGTATAATTTCTCATGAGTCGATATATGACGGAAATCTTATTTACTTGAGATTCAGGGAGCAACCTAAATCGTTAGTATTCACTGATAACGTCACATAATACAGGAGGAGCGTGTAATAAATGTTTCGACATATATTTATTCATGTCATCGTCAGGAATGGTGGTTTACAACAGTTTTCACGGGAATATGCAAGTTTAACAAAACACAGTCCTGAAAAACCATTGAACTGAACTGTGATATTAAAGCCTCAAAAGAACTTTTCCCGTGAGCACTCTCTCTATTCAATCCATTGTTTATTTTCCAGTGAGCACTTTTTGTTTAATTTCATTGTTTAAATCCCAACTCATTATCATTATGTGACTGTTTTGAAAACACAAATATACATCCATAGAACCTCCGCCTACTTGTTATAACCTCAAGGTGAATTCGTCCGCCTACTTGTCACAAACACAAGTGGAAATGGTCCGCCTAGTTTGAGGGCAAATAATTAAAATAGAAGAGTGATTTTCATTGTCATGAGTAAAACTTTCTCATCTTCTTCATATTCATATATAATTTGTTTGCAATTCAATGATTAATAATGAATAATTATAGCATCTAGCATGTGTATTTAAGAAAGGATCAAAGAAAACAAGATCATGCTAAACAAGCAATCAACTGACCATGGCCTAACCTAGAAGAGTAAAACTGCCTTTACGTGTGATAAATGTAATATTAGAAGAAAGTCATGACAAACTCAAATTGATACATTTTTGCTAACTAGTTTCACTACCTTCAGCAGTTTTTCAACATCGATCGCGACTCATTTTATATGGATATGTATGTACCCATATACACAAAACAAAAAACAATCCGGAACTCATACACATGTACGCAAGAAATAACAATAAGCAAACATGATAATTACATAGAACTATAAGATTAAACACAACTTCTAAGGAATATACTACATGATCACAGTACAAACTGCCTTTGTGTATGGTAAATATAGTACGGGAAAAAAGTCATGACAAACTCGGACTGATTGATTTGGCTAACTAGTTTCACTGCTTTCAGGAGTTTATCAAAGCATGGTTTATTGTATATATTTACCCTCGGCATTCATAATAGTTCATCATCGCGGGATATCTTCTAGGTTCGAACCACTTGATTGGTCAATCCAATATTTTCAAAAATGAATCGGGTATTTTCATTGGCTTGATGAGAAAACTTAATAAACTTTCAGTCAATCAGAGAGTTTCTGTTAATATAAACTGGCATGGAGGGCACCCGAATCTGTATAGGTATACATTAGATTTCAGAAAAAAACACATGCTACTGCTTTAGTGAAGGAAGTTGTCTGTGTTATCACCAGGACGATGTTCTTCTGATCAAATCCAAATGACTTTTCAATTTTCATTCTCACCCTCCAGGGTACATCCTTTGCCATTCCATTTCCAAAAGTGCTAAGCTGATCCATACATATAATATTCGTGCTCCTCCCGAGGTATGCACCTGCGATACCTTTGGCGAAGTTACCGCATTGAGTGTGCATTTCGAACATTATTCATAAGTATACGTCACGCATCTCGAACGGCGTGACCTACTGATACGTCCAATCAAAGGCCACCATTTTACTACGGCCTCAGCTTAAGATGCACCCAGAGAACTTGCATGATCGTGTCCAAATAAATAACTTAACATTTAGCCAAGTGCCACACACAGCAACTATGCTTGGACACGTAGGAACGACGGTCAATACCCATCCATGGGTCATTTTTATGTGACCACCTCTACCGGAGATCTTGTATTTCGCGTGGAACATCGGTGTCACGCCGGTGACAATGAATAGTTGAAAACCCCATACCTTTCCCGAGTGACAGTATTGAGATTTTTCTTGAAAGTTTGATTTGAAACAAAGACTCAAATTTATAAAACTTTACATTAAGGTAAGGTGTCTGTAGAGCACGTGTGTCACAGTTTGATTAAAGCTATGTTTGGTAACAATCTTATATGGATTCCGATGTTAACAGCTTCACATGAGATACAAGCGACATTGTGGTTAGGATGGCTGAAAAAGTGCCTCAGATTTGGTTTTCAACAAGGGTGATTCATCAACACAAGATATATATCACACGTGCGTCTGGTTATCAGAAGCTGTGTCATCAACACAAGATATATATCACACGTGCGTCTGGTTATCAGAAGCTGTGTCATCAACACGATATATATATATCACACGTGCGTCTGGTTATCAGAAGCTGTGTCATCAACACACGATATATATCACACGTGCGGCTGGTTATCAGAAGCTGTGTCATCAACACAAGATATATATCGCACGTGCCTCTGGTTATCAGAAGCTGTGTCATCAACACAAGATATATATATATATATCACACGTGCGTCTGGATATCAGAAGCTGTGTCATCAACACAAGATATATATCTAACACACGTGCGTCTGGTTATGAGAAGCTGTGTCATCAACACAATATATATATATATATATAACACGTGCGTCTGGTTATCAGAAGCTGTGTCATCAACACAAGGTATATATCACACGTGCCTCTGGTTATCAGAAGCTGTATCATCAACACAAGATATATATATATCACACGTGCGTCTGGATATCAGAAGCTGTGTCATCAACACAAGATATATATATATCACACGTGCGTCTGGTTATGTGAAGCTGTGTCATCAACACAATATATATATATATATATATAACACGTGCGTCTGGTTATCAGAAGCTGTGTCATCAACACAAGATATATATATATATAACACGTGCGTCTGGTTATCAGAAGCTGTGTCATCAACACAACATATATATCACACCTGCGTCTGGTTATCAGAATCTGTGTCATCAACACAAGATATATATCACACGTGCGTCTGGTTATCAGAAGCTGTGTCATCAACACAAGATATATATCACACGTGCGTCTGGTTATCAGAATCTGTGTCATCAACACAAGATATATATCACACGTGCCTCTGGGTACCAGAAGCTGTGATTGGTTCACTTCCATTACTGAATTGGTTATCAGAATATGATCATGCTTTGTGCAAAACAAAATAGAAGACATATTCGACAATATATGATGCGAATGCTGAAGAAATTGATTTCAATTTCCAAGGAATAACTATACAGGGTTGTCAAATTCTATGCGATTACGGAACTTTATATAAGTTTCTTTGCACGATGTCTACTCAAGATCCTTTCACCATGATTATTTTCGCGCATCGATGGATTTGCTTCATTCAATATGTGTTTGTTCCATTAGGTTATGACTATGACTCGACTGTGCGTCTGGTTGGGGCGTCCGCGCAAACGTCGGGACGAGTGGAAGTTGGTTATCAAGGCGAGTGGGGAACAGTGTGTAGTGAGGGCTTTGACAATCTGGCTGCTAAAGTTGTATGTCGACAGCTAGGCTACTCTACGTAAGTTGGAAACCTACAAATTGTTCAAGGTGACAAGTTAGCTAGTGTGTTACATTTGTATGGTCAACAGTTTTTGCTATGCCATTTAAGATCAAATCAGACGTATTGGCTTAGGATTTAGTTAACAATTTGTGGGGTGAGTGAGTGAGTGAGTAGGATTTTACTTCGCTTTCAACATTATTTCAGTCATATCGCGACGAACCAACTAAGTACCTCCCAGCTATGTTGCATTCCCGCTGCTTCAAAGGAGAAATTTTTGAAACAACATGGAACCATCCACCCTCAACCCACCCTATAAAACACTGAGGACAGCACACAAGGCACAGACAGGACGCTTACATGGTGCAATAAAGACAAGCGATAGTACAGTGCTAGACATCACATTATCAAGCTCCTGTTGCTTGGGAATGCTGCTTCCAAATATAATGCAATGTCTGATTTTTTGTTGTTGTTGTAATGTACCTTGTTTTATGTACTGTATTTTATATTGTATATACAAGATCATGGCGCTACGCGTTTCGAAACGTATATCTAATGCCGCTTAGCCCTGTGACAAGGCCGTGTGAACTCCCTTGTGTGTGACGTTAAATTCCTTTTCTATCCAAAACCTACCAAATAACATTTTCCTACAAGTTTACATATTCAATAGCAGCCTCGATAAAATTGTGATCTTCGAATACAGGAAAACCTGAGATATGACTGATCAAAGTATTCTCCCTGGCTTATTGTGGTTAGTTTTGAAGCTCTTATAGACAGGATTTTCTTTTCCACAAAAAATATGACCCCCCTTCAATCAAAATGATATTTTCATACAATCTATTAGGAAGTTCGACTACTTTAAAGAACCGAGAATGATTTTGGTTGGAAGTTTCATATTTTTGTTAGAAATGAAAATTCTCCGTGTAAATGCCTCAGCAAGACGTCAATATTATACTTTTGCTCAGGGGTAGATATGGCACTTTGGAATCAATTATTATTAACCCTACCTGGCCTGCTGTGCAATTTCCGCCCCACCCCCCGTTGGTTTTGTGCTCGTATCTCCGGAACGACAACAAATTGAGAGCTAAAACTCCGTGACTTTTCCGATTATCATATTGGGGTCATTTTGAGCCTATTTTCATGAAACCCCGAGCTGAAGATCATGGGTAAATTTAAGATGGCGGCCATCTGGGGGTACCAGAAAAGTGATGTTCTTGCCATATTTCTTCAAAAATTTCGCAAAAAATCAACATGTTGATTCAACGCGATTCTATTCATTTTACTGAAACCATATGTCTTAGCATCACCAAAAAACACCCCTTGATTTGTTCCCCCTCTCTCCCTTCCCCATTAACCCTACCAGGTCTGGCGGAAGGGGGGGGGGGGCAAAATGACCCCCTACCAAATTTTCTGCGATATCTCCGGAATACCCAAAAATGGAGAGCTGAAACTTCGTAGGATATCAAATTGGGGTCATTTTGAGCCTATTTGTATAACCTCACGAGCAGAGGATCATGGGTAAATTCAAAATGGCGCCCATGTGGGGTACCAGAAAAGGTGATATTCTCGTCATATTTCTTCAATATGTTTGCTGGGTAAAAGTGGGTAAAACTTATTTTATTTGATATCAGATTATTATTTACTAATTTATCATGCAATTTTTGCGAAGACAAAAACAAAAATAAAAAATTCGAAGATTTTGACCGTAAAACGTCCAAAAATGCTCTTTTTGAAAATGACGTCACAGTGACATCATCATGGCGGCCATCTTGGATTTTTTTACATTTTCTTGTAGAGTTTGTCCCGAAGATATATTGCGGTAAGTTTCAGTCCGCTAGCCGTAGCGATAGCGAAAATATGCAGGGGGAGCACTTTCCGCCCCCCCCCCCAAGGCTGCGGTACACCCCAAATCGGTCAGATAGGGTTGAGCGGCAGATTGATAGCTTCCTTTTCCTCATCGGTGGAATGCAGACGGTGGTTTGAATAGTCTCCCTTGCTTTAATTAGTCGCGTGCTATTGGAGACGGCTGTTTGAAGGTCATCAATTGTATACAGGTTATGAAGAATATAGACGGCTTACTTTTTCATCAGCAGTGAAATGAAGACGGTAGTTTGAATATTATACTTTTGCTCAGCGGTGGATACGGCACTTTGGATAGTATTTCTATTTAGCGGCAGATTGGGACGGCGGTTTGATAGCCTTCTCCTAATCCTCTGCGGTGGAATGGAGACGGTGGTTTGAATAGTCTCCATTGCGTTGAAGCACTTTTTCATCAGTAGTGAAATGAAGACGGTAGTTTGACTATTATACTTTTGCCCAGCGGTAGATAAGGCACTTTGGAATCTATTATTATTAAGCGACCGATTGAGACGGCGGTTTGATAGCCTCCTCCTTTCTCTCAGCGGTGGAATGGAGACGGTGGTTTGAATATTCTACTTTTGTCAGTGGTAGATACTGCACTTTGGATAGTATTTTTCCTCAGCGGTGGAATGGAGACAGTGGTTTGAATAGTCTCTCTTGCTTTGAAACATTTTTTCATCAGCAGTGGAATGAAAACGGTAGTTTGAATATTATACTTTTGCTCAGCGGTAGATACGGCCCTTTGGATAGTAGTATTATTTAGTGGCAGATTGAGACGACAGTTCGATAGCATTCTCCTTTTCCTCGGCGGTGGAATGAAGGCGGTGATTTCAAAAGTCTGGTATTATACTTTTCCCAAGCAGTAGATTGGATACGATACTTTGGAGATCATATTTTCTGCAGCGGTGGATTGAAGATGGCACTTTGAATATTATACTTTTCCCCAGCAGTAGATTTGAGACGGTACTTGGTACTTTAGAGACTGTACTTTTCTACATCGGTGGATTGAAGACGGCACTTTGGATATTATACTTTTCCCCAGCACTAGAATGGAGACGGTACTTTGCAAACCATACTTTTCTACAGCGGTGGATTGAAGACCGCACTTTGGACATTATACTTTGACTCTCGACTTCACGTACATTCCTTCCTAACATCGCTTTGACACTCGACTTCACATACATTCCTCCCTAACACCGCTTTGACACTCGGCTACACGTACGTTCCTCTCTAACACCGCTTTGACACTCGACTTAATGTACATTTCTCCCTAACACCGCTTTGGCACTCGACTTCCCGAACATTCCTCCATAACCCTGTTTTAACACTCGCCTTCACGTACATTCCTCCCTGACTGTTTTGACACTCGACTTCACATACATTCCTCCCTAACACGGCTACGACACTCGACTTTACAAACATTTCTCCCTTACTCTGCTTTGTCACTCGACTGCACGTACATTCCTCCGTGACACCGTTTTGACACTCCACTTCACATACATTCCTTCCTAACACCGCTTTGACCCTCAATTTCACGTACATTCATCGCTGATACCACTTTGACAGTCATCTTGACATACATTCCTCCATAACACCGCTTCGACACTCGATTTCACATACATTCGTCCCTAACACCGCTTTGACACTCGACTTCACGTACATTCCTCCCTAATCCCGATTTGGGAAACAACTACAGGTAGACTTTGGTGGAGAAATAATGTTTTATAGCTGAAACGAACCTGAACATCATAGTTATGAAAGTTACCTAATTCTAAGTCCTAAACCCGCTTTGGCACTCGACTTCAGGTACAGTCATCCCTAACACCGCTTTGACACTCGGCTACGCGTACAATCCTCCCTAACGCCGCTTTGACACTCGTCTTCACATACAACGTTCCCTAACCCTGCTTTGACACTCGACTTCGCGTACATTCCTCCCTAACACTGTTTTGACACGTACATTCCTCCCTAACACCGTTCTGACACTCGACTTCATATAAATTCCTCCCTAACACCGTTTTGACACTCGACTCCACGAACATTCCTCCATAACCCTGCTTTGACACTCGAGTTAATTTCTCCCTAACAACGTTTTGACAATTGATTTCACATACATTCCTCCCTAACACGGCGTTGACACTTAACTTCACGAACATTCCTCCCTAACCCTGCTTTGACACTCGCATTCACGTATATTCCTTCCTAACATCGCTTTGACACTCGACTTCACATACATTCCTCCCTAACACCACTTTGACACTTGTCTTCTCATACAACCCTCCCTAACACCGCTTTGACACTCGGGTACACATGTATGCCTAGGTGATAAAGAGTTAGTTTTATATTTTGAAAGTTACTAATATCATTTTTCGACTTCACGTACATTTGTCCCTAACACCACCACGTACATCTGTCCCTCATACATTCCTCCCTAACACCGCTTTGACACTTGTCTTCTCATACAACCCTCCTTAACAACGCTTTGACACTCGGGTGCACATGTATGCCTACATGATAAAGGGTTAGTTTTATATTTTGAAAGTTACTAATATCATTTTTCGATTGGACGGAGTAGTTGATGGAGACGTGGACTAGGTTATCATGAAATCTGCCCTAGGGTTCATATAATACGGGTTATTTTGGTGCAACAGTATACTATGTTCTATATTTGAATAAAACATTTTTAACATGGTTGTGAAGTTTGTACATTTTTTGTATTAGCTAACAAGATCTTACTTTTGACAAAAAATATTTCCTCAGAATTTCTTTTCAACAGTACTTTAGAATTACCAAACATGTGTTCTTTGTAATAATTTTCAAAATATCCATATCTGATGAAGAAGTTATTGCAAAATCCATTGTCGAGGACATGTGACCTCCGACTTGTATCAGCGCAAGTCCACTGTATAGACATCTGAAATATCCAAACACAACATATCCAACCAAGAGTTATAACCCGTTCTTGCCATATTTACAAGGAAGATTTATTCTGTTGGAGCAATGCCGCAAAGCAGCTGTGTAGGCTGGAATTGCCAGTCTGCAAACTACCAAGACCGCACCGCCGCTGTTTAAAATTGAAAGTTCGGAAAGACATAGCCCTACATACGAATCCTTTCTCTAATATAACCCCCACCACTCACCCCATATTTCTGATAAGTGTTATTTATCCAAATAAATGGCGTTCGCTATCGCGGAGTCCCTTACATGAATTATGGACCAGATATATGTGCACTAAGTTTGCGAACTTACATCAGGCGAAGCGCACTGGCGTACTCATTTTCCATCTACTCCTGTATCGAGTGGTCCCAAATAGCAGTCGATTGCTTCAAAGCATGAGAGACTATTGAAACCACTGTCTCCACTCCACCGCTGAGAAAAAGGAGAAGGCTATCAAACCGCCTTTCAATCTGCCGCTAAATAACAATACTAACCAAAGTGCCGTACCTACCGCTGAGCAAAAGTATAATATTGCAACTACTGTCTTCATTCCACCGCTGATGAAAAATTAAGCTGTCGCTTGCTTCAAAGCAAGGGGGAGACTATTCAAATCACCGTCTTCATTCTACAGCTGATGAAAAAGTGCTTCAAAGCAAGGGAGACTATTCAAACCACCGTCTTCATTCCGCCGTTGAGAAAAAGGAGCAGGCTGTCAAACCACCGCTTCAATCTGCCGCCAAATAATAATACTATCCAAAGTGCCGTATCTACCGCTGAGCAAAAGTATAATATGCAAACTACCGTTTTCATTCCACTGCTGATGAAAAAGTAAGCAGTCGATTGCTTCAAAGCAAGGGAGACTATTGAAACCATTGTCTCCACTCCACTGCTGAGAAAAAGGAGAAGGCTATCAAACCGCCTTTCAATCTGTCGTTAAATAATAATACTATCCAAAGTGCCGTATCTACCGCTAGATGGACATTGAGCTGTTAAATGCCGCAACGCCGTTTCTCTGAAAAGATACAATATACAGACAGCTAGGGTGATTACCACTCTCAACCCCGACCACCCGCCCTTTATGATAATGTTTCATACGCCGCTAGGCGGCCTTTAAAACACAAGGCATGCCTTAATTGTGGGAAGTCTATCTCTCTCTTGCTTGCTTACATGAAGTATCGACCGGCCACAGGCCATGGGATAGGTATTACAGCTGTGATACGAATACCAGACCGCATTTTGGATTCCTCGGCTGAGTTGATCCGCTCCATCACGTACCGTGAGCCAGCGGTCACGAGAATGATACCATGGCCAGAGGTTATGTGACAGGCTTATTTGATGAGTTCGGTCACGTACCATGAGCGAGAGGTCATGGGAAAGACACCATACTCTGAGGTCATCGTACAGGCTTGCTTGATCAGCTCAGTCACGTAGCAGAGCCAGACGTCACGAGAAAGACCTGATCGCCAGAGTTTGAAATACAGCCTGTCCCAACAGGCTTGTTTGATCAGCTCAGCTACTACCATGAGTGAGAGATAAAGGGAAAGACGCCATGACAAAAGTTCATGTGACAGATGTTACAACTGTCATACGAATGCCAGTTTGGACTATACCATCAGACGCCTCCATTCAAAGTTTCTCAAATTATGTGCTACAGATCGTACGATGACGAAAAAATACGATCGTAGCGTACAAGATGTCTGGCGCTACGTTTCGTAACTTGTGTCCGATTCCGCTTAACCCGGGACTAGGGACCACTTGGACATCATGTGTTTTACATCTCCACGCTGTTCAAATGAAGTCACAATGAGATAGACCATGCTCCAAATTTAACGGTGTTCATTGATACATGAAAATATTTTTAGAAATTGCTTGAAATTAATTGTGACCTATTCGGCTGAAGGTATTCGGCTTACCATACAAATATTGGTTATAACCTTTTTCCTGTATTCTGAGGGAGCTTATTCCATATTGCATATAATTTGGATTGTCCGAAAGTGACACAGCCGAACTGTAAGGTTTCCACTTTGTTATTGGGTTACATTGGATGCACGCTCAATATTTATCATTAACACAGGTCCAGGAAGTAACTGCACAACACATGCAATGCCATTTTTCAAGCATATTTCAGCAATTTACAAAATGGCCTACAACAACAACATTAGCAACACTCGATTACATCTACCACGCGAAAAATGATACCAGCTTGCCAGCTGACAATTAAAGTAGCCAATTCCACATGGGCTCGTAACCGTTGTTGATTGGTTAATTATGCCGATTCGTGGGGGAGGGGTCGTGGAAAGAATGAGGATGGCAGGTACTACAGTCGGTGCGGTTGCCAACCAGACTCCCAAAACTCGGGCTTTATAAACCATTTTCTCAAACACAGAATAAACTTCATCCCAAACAGAACGACGAATGGCTAAATTGCATATATCCTACTTTAGCCTTTCCCTGCCTGGCTTCTTCGGACGGATAAGTGCAGTTCTCCGTCAAATTCCAACCGATATTTCCAGATAAACCGTAACGGGGATAAAAAGTCTCGCGAGAGTGTCCTTGATCGGGCGAGACCACTGCCACAGGCAGCTGATTTGAGGCCCAATTGTACAGTATCTTTATTCCCTCGATCACCCACCTCGCTGATCAACCTAATTAACCAACTTTCAACGGTAACGAGTACCTATGAGTTTCCAATCGGCTGCGAGTCGGCTCCTGGCGAAACCAACTGGCAATGATTTCACCCGTTCACTGACAATTCGCGAGACTTGTATGTGTTACGGTCAATCTAGAAGTATCTGTTAGAATTTGTGGAGAGAAATACACTTATTCGCAAGAAGAGTTGGCGACTTGAGTATCTGCTCTTCTCGACCACAACCCTCCCCCAAATCAACATAGTTAACCAATTAAAAACGGTATAACGAACCCCTGTGGCCAATTCAAGCTAATATGGTTGACTTACTTTCATCGCTGCAATTGTATTCTTCCAGGGAAAACGCCCAGTTGGTGTCGACTTTGTCTGGAGGTGGTAATGGTGACATCTGGATAACGGGCATACAGTGTACAGGCGAAGAATCCAATCTTTTCCGGTGCCAGATACAAGGAAGTGAAAGATGTGACCACACTAGAGACGTCTATATATCTTGCAGAAGTATGTAATACTCTACAATAGAGATTAGACACGAATAAATGCACATAGGATATGTAATGTTGTTTGATTGAATGTGTACTGCTATCTATAATGGATGCAGTTCAATTTAGTTTCTAAGCTGTTACTCAGTACAAAGAGAGTATCATGAATCTGACCTTTCGTCTACATCCCTACCGTTCATATCACTACCGTCTATATCCCTACAGTCTATATCCCTACCGTTCATATCCAAACCCGTACCGCCTATATCCCTTCCGCCTATATCACTACCGACTATATCCCAACAGTATATATCCATATTGTCTATATCCCTACCGTCCATATCCCCACCGTCTATATCCGTACCGTCTATATCCCTACAGTCCATATCCGTACCGTCTATATCCGTACCATATATGTGCCTACCGTCTATATCCGTACCGTCTATATCCCTACCGTCTATATCCGTACCGTCTATGTACCTACCGTCCATATCCGTACCGTATATATCCCTACCCAATATATCCGTACCTTCTGTATCCCTACGATCCATATCCGTACCCTATATATCCGTACCAGCTTGGTGCCTACCGTCCATATCCGTACCGTCTATATCCCTACCTTCTATATCCCTACAGTCTATATATCCCTACCGACTATATCCCTAAGGTCTATATAACTACCGACTATATCCATACCGTCCATATCCACACAGAATAGTTTTCCTGAAAAAAGAAAAAGACATTTGTGTCCTAAATATTTCAAAGAAATGAGAAATACCGCATTAAATATTGAAGGTGAAAATGGAACCTATCACCACACGCAAAATATGGATAATTATGTTAGACACTATACACTATTGTTGGCTTATGTTTCCTGAATGTTTGTTGACTTATTAACGAAAAATACGATGTTTCTCATTTTTGAAAACAACAAAGTGGTCTGCTATGAGCTTTCCAATCGAGAAACTGTCGCCAAAGACTAGAAAATTCTAGCAAGCAAACGGAGTCACCTTCTTCCACTTCCGGATAACTACTTTGTAGCACGACAAGACAGACATTCTGTCAATAGTCGCGTTCAGGCTGTCAGACCGACTATCTTCCAAGGGCAATTCTGTTAATTTTGGCGGTGACGTGTTACATTGCTTTTTGAGGTAGGCACTTTGGCATATCCATTGTGTTCGTTTTGAAAGTACTATATCGGAGAATTGTGAAACGAATATCTTAATATGCTTGAATAAATATTCACATTTACAGTATGATGCTTCCTGCGTTTTTCGTGTGTTTTGTTTCACATGCTTGTTTCTGTTTATATTCTCTAGGTGACGACTGGACTACAGACAGTGGTTCCAGAGGTGGTATGATTGGTGCTATTGTTGGTATTGTAGTCGGGTCGGTGATAGCTATCGTCTGTTGCACGTTTCTTGTCGTGAAATGTAGGAAACGTGGAAGTACAACACAACGGCCAACGAACAGCCGCGCAGGTGAGCTGTACAATAAATGAACTCCTATGTAGGAGTCCTCGGTGTAGCATCAGGGCCCATTTCCACGAAGTCAACGCGTTATTGGTGCATCCGTGCATAGGAGGGGTCCTGACGACGTGCTGCAGCGAAAATTAATGATTCTAATTTTGTCGTGCGTCAAAAATGTGGTTCTGATGTCGCCGCGATATGACGCGTGCTGTGAGTACGGAACCATTTAATAACATGACGGCAATTATTCAGATGTGGTTGTCGCTGTCAGACGCGTGCCGTGAAAATGGGCCTTAAGCTGCGTATATGCCTGATGCTCTGGACCAACACAATATATGTCTTTGGCCTGTCACGTGCTACAAAATTTAAATAGCTGACGGTGAAAAAGGAAAGAAAAATCTCAGGAAATAGCGCTCCTTTTCTTATGTTTTTTCCTCCGGAAAATTTGTCTTACCTGACTTGCAATGCAGCTGGGTTATCATATGGGAGCTGGAAATTTCCTACCGAACATTCTCTGCTAACGAGAATAGGTCTAACATGTTTAATATCTACGTTAATTATTCATCACATACAGGTTCAAATCAACCGCCAGTTTACTCGGTTCAGTGGAATGGTAACAACACGGCACAAATCAATATGGTATGTACTACACACGATTCTTTACAATGCATTCTCGGGACTCCGGTTCATCGTACATGTACTCTGGGGGATTATACGGGCATTTATATGTTCATTTATTTGTTTTTCTTTTAATCTGATGGCCCCCATCGGGTGGGCATGATATCACTATATCTTTCTTTCGTATCTTCTTGTATTGCGCATCTAAAATTCCTGAATCCTTAATATACCAGGTTTCTTTAAACTACACGCATTTGGTGATTGAAATGAGATTATGTTCACACAATATATCGAAAAAAAGTTCGATCTAATTCAAAGGAATGTTCTGACTCACTTGTCGTAAGCCTCAATTTCATACGCCGTTCAGTGGTAAGCGTGGGGGGGGGGGGTATTTATATCACGCACTCAACTCCGGCGACCAATGAACATTCATTTTTTTACAACCAAATACAAATACTACAGACATATAGCGTATCACGCACGTGTACTATAAGGACTATAAGGTATTTTAGTCTAGTGCCACAAAGACAATGATTGGCATTACATTAAATGTAATGACTAGGCTCAGAGAGAATAAGAAAGGGAGAAACTGTTGCGCTCGTGACGATGCTCACAATGTAGTGATTATTTCTTCAAACTGTGGGAAGACAGGAAGATTCTTATTTCGTGCAATAGGTTGGACGTCTGGCAGATTAAACATATGGATTGCGTGATTGTATGTTGAATGAGTTTTTATTCGTTGAGAGACGATACAATTTCAGATGAGTATTTCTGATATTCCATAAAGTTACATTTTGTATTTCTACTCTTCGTCTAGGCGTTTGTAGAAACACCGTACCCAGTTGTTCCTCCAACGCTTCCGTGTGCGCCACCACCCGCCTATTCAGAGATAGGTACAGCTGCGATTCCCCCAAAATACGAAGATCTCTTCCCCTTAGAAGAGAACACGAGACCAGACAGACAACCCCTAGAACACAACACCAGACCGGACATACAGCGTTCAGATGACAACACCAGACCGGACATACAGCCATCAGACGACAACACCAGATCAGACATGCAGCCCTCAACAGACAACTCAAGAGCTGATACATAGTCCGAATTAGGCTTGTTATATTTGTAATGTACAAATCTGCATCAGTTTACAATTGACCGTGGTAATTCAATACTGTTGATTCTAAGATAACGCCAATCTTTGGCAACATTTCGTTCTGATCATGAAATCCGTATAAAATCTTTCAGAACGCCTACAAAAGACTTTATGTTTTTGGAAAGCTGGCGTCTGGTTGTATAGCGTTTTTATAACTGTAACCAGTTTGAACATGTTTATTCTTATTCGCAAATTTTGGGCCGTTCTGGAACCTGAAGAATGAAAACTTTCTTTTATCTCGGCATTGTTTGAGATCTATTTTGGTACCCTCTATTGAGGATGTTTGTTTGACTATTGCCAATGTAGCTTATTGTTCCTTGTTGCTATATATGCCAAATTGTTGCCTTGCATTCACTAGTTTATTTCGATTGGACCTCGTTAATAAACATAGCATTTTCTACAGAATTTTAACATTTAACCTACGGACACCAAACTTTGAACAAATGGCGATATCGGAATAATTGTCAACATCATAATAAAGCCACTATCACAGCATCTTTCATTCTAAGCGAAACGCAAAATTTCCGGTCTGAACGACATAGTCGAATATATTATGAGAAATGGTTGTTCAGTGTAAACCGGATGCACTATATTTGCTAAATATTAACACTTATAACCTGTCGACATATCTTCAATTCAGACTGCAGCATACATATATATATATATGATCGAGGAATTCCATACTAGCGAAAGCACGTGTATTGCGTTGTTCTTCGGAGCTTAGAATGATATATTTTCAACCTTGGAACATTTCATCGTAAATTCGAGAGCTTTTTTTACATATTTTTTCAAATTTAGTCATATATCAATCCGACAATTGGCAATGTAGATCTCTTGAGAAGCCAAGTTTCAAAGTGATCTTTTATATGTTTATACTTTATACGCTATATGTTTTACATCTCCATGGCGCTCTGATGAAGAAGCACAAAACTGCATGTGTCATGCAAGTGAACCGGCTCTTTCGTTATTCTCGCCGAATATTTCGTGGGCGACGAATGATAACTCAAATTCGAATGAGGTATCTACTGTGAGTGATTTGTCAATCACACTCGAACCATTTGTTGGAAATATGAGAAGATACCAATCGCTACATGAATGTTTTTCACCAAACAAGTTTGACTTTTTCTGCTTTTCCCCAGCTAAATCCGTTATTCAATGCTCAATCTCATATTCCGTTTATATATATTTGACATCAAGTTCAAAATATTTCCATTTTTCAAGTTATCAGGGGATAATAATAAATTGAGAGAAGTTGAAGAATTACACTTCATTAATAAGTTCCGCCCGGAACTCAATAAAGTGTAATCAATTCACCTCTCCTCCGCCAAACCACGCATATACTTGTATTCAAGAAACCTTATTTGCCATTAGATTTGACATGTTTTTCCTATTTCATTTTCGCAATCTCATAATTAGGTAATACTTTTACCCATAATTTAAATGAATGTGGTTAGCAAATCAATGTTTTCTATTTTGTTCTCTCCTTAATTGGCAATAGTATACAGTAACTAATATAATAAACAAGTCTAGACCAGAATGACCTCTCCTTGATTGGTATTTCTATACAGTGTATAGCAAAGATTAATGCAATAAGCATGTCGAAACCAGAAACTTAGACCTCATACAGGTCTACACCATTGTCCATTGTATAAGCTGTTTTGGTCGATTTGCTTATTCCCCTAACTTATTATTATTGTTGTTATATCTTAAATACCCTTTTATTAGTTCCGTTTTGTTTATTTGTAATCTTATGCATGTGAATTATGTCGCCAAGACCACCGTAACCATTTGTGTACAACACACATGCATAAATAGAACCGCAATCATATTAAATTTAATAAACGATGCTTTGATAAACTGCTGAACGCAGTGAAACTAGTTAGCGAAATCAATTGGAGCTAACCCTTTTTTCATATTGTTGAGGGAATCCCTTTATTACATTGTTGAGGGGAAATGCCACCCGGAAGCTGCAACAGTCTGGTAAAGAAATCTCAACACCAAGTTTAACCTTCATGACAAATCAAACTTTGTTTAGCACTTGGTAGTTACTCGACAGGGTGGATTTTTCAACAGTTGCCAGTAATAACAGTGTTCACGGTATTCCACTTGTCCTATCAAATGACATTGACCAGTATTTGTTAACTCAATGTTAAATGTCGGTTCATTCAAATCGACTAAACAGGTTTTATAATTTAAAGCTGGACAATTTTCTGGATAGTCGATAGATAATTTCCAAGCGGATAGTTAAATAAAGAACCCATTCATTTTTACACCCAACTGTTTGGTGTTTATGGGAGGGAGGGAGGGAGGGAGGGAATTTGGCTTAATGTCACAGTCAAGTTTGTTTATGGTAACCCCGGTGCGTATTACATTGTTTTACAAGATACAAAAAAAAACGAAAATATTTTTCAGAATTTATCAACTTTTTTGATTATGTATTATACTGCTTTCTGTAGAATGCCTATACACATGTAATTTTTAGCTGTTCACATTCCCGAATGTGTTTAATAATGGAGAAATAGTATACAGCAGTTTTTCTATCAATTGTCTTTGTGTCTAATTATTTTTAGTATATATATAATATCGACTTTAGGAGCTGTGCCATTATATGTCTATCAGAGAGGTAGTAAATGTACGTAATCTAGACTCCGATCTCTGAACTTCCTCTTTGTTGAAGCTGAGGTGGCCGAGTGGTCTAGGCCGCTTGCATTTACTGCTGGCGAGTTGGTGCCAAACTCTGAAGACGCGGGTTCGAGTCTCGCACGGGACTGACCCATCCAGCACTAGTATTTGTGCTTTACTGAGAAAGTGTCATCCTAAAAATAATTGGATGTAAATGTTATCTACTTTCTAAATGGCATTAGTATATATATAATATCGGCTTTAGGAGCTGTGCCATTATATGTCTATCAGAGGGGTAGTAAATGTACGTAATCTACACTCCGATCTCCGAACTTCCTCTTTGTGGAAGCTGAGGAGGTCGAGTGGTCTAGGCCGCTTGCATTTACTGCTGGCGATTTGGTGCCAAACTCTGAGGACGCGGGTTCGAGTCTCGCACGGGACTGACCCATCCAGCACTAGTATTTGTGCTTTACTGAGAAAGTGTCATCCTAAAAATAATTGGATATAAATGTTATATACTTTCTAGATGGCATTAGTATATATAAAATATGTTTTTGATTTGCGAGTGTATTAGTTCATTATAAAGAGAAAATGCAAATTTTATTTTTCCATTTCAAATTTTTTGTTGACTTTATTACTTTTTCCTCCTGTTTGTCACAAAAAGTCTACTACATCATTGAACAAACGACAAAAATGCTAACCGTTATCTGACGCGATGAAGGGAGATTTAACCCGATGAGTGAGTTATGCTTTCAGAACGCCTACAAAAGATTTTCTGTTTTCAGGCAGCTGGCGTCTGACGCAATTTTCTACTGGTTGTATAACGTTTTTATAACTATAACCAGTTCGAACGTATTTATTCTTATTCGCGAAGTTTGGGCCGCCCCGGAACCTGAAGAAAGACAACTTTCCTTTATCTCGGCAATTGTTTGATATCTATTTTGGTATCCTCTACTTGTTTGTCTACTGTGATGTTTGTTTCATTATTGTCAATGTAGCTTATTGATCCTTGTTGAAATATATGACAAATTTTTGCTTTGGATTACATTAGTTTATTTACGATTGGATCTTGTTAATTACTATATCAGTTTCTATAGAATTTGAACACTTAACCTATTAACATCAAACTTTGAACGAATGGCGACATCGGAATAATTGTCAACTTCATAATAAAACCACTATCACAGCATCTTTTAGTCTAAATGAAACGCAAAACTCCCCGTCTGAACGACATGGTCGAATATATTATGGGAAATGGTTGTTCAGTGTAAATCGGATGCACTATATTTTTTAAATATTCCCACGGATAATCTATCGACATATCTTCAATTCGGACTGCAGTCTACATATATATATGATTGAGGAATTCCATATTAGCAAAAGCATGATTTTTGCGTGGTTCTGTGGAGCTTAGAATGATATATTTTCAGCCTTGGAACATTTCGCCGTAAATTCGAGAGCGTTTTTTTTCTCAAATTTATCCATATATCAACCGGATTGTAGATAGCATGCGAAGCTGAGTTTCAAAGTGATCATTTATATGTTTATACTTTATACGCTATATGATTTACATCTCCATGGCGCTCAAATGAAGAAGCACAAAACTGCATGTGTCATGCAAGTGAACCGGCTCTTCCGTTATTCTCGCCGAATATTTTATGGGCGACGACTGATGAATGAAATTCGTATGAGGTATCTACTGTGAGCCATTTGTCAATTACACCATTTTTTGGAAATAAGGGAAGATACCAATCGCTACATTTCAATTTTCAAACAGGTCTGACTGCTTTTCTCCAGCTACATCCGTTATTTAATGCTCAATCTCAGATTCCGTTTTTTATATATTGGAGCTAATCCCTTTTTACCCCTCAGCCCATAGGGCTGTGGGGTCTTGTCGTTGCCATGTACGTACGTACGTCAGTTCGTCCGTCCGTCCTAGCGTCCGTCCGTCAACATGTTCTTGTCCGCTGAATATCTGCAGATCTATGAAGTCGGGCCCAACCAAACTTTGATGAGAGCTTCCTGAATGTTGACTGATGAAATGATTAGATTTTCAGATGGCTATGATGATTTCATGATTTTTAATTATCTTTTTTTATTATTTATTGATGGCTCAGATTTTGCACTGTTACCTATGCCCATCAACATGTTCTTGTCCGCTGAATATCTGCGAATCTATCAAGTCGGGCATGACTAAACTTTGGTGAGAGCTTCCTGAATGTTGACTGATGAAATGATTAGATTTTTAGATGGTTATGATGATTTCATGATTTTTTTTTTTTTTTTATTATTTATTGATGGCTTAGCGTTTGCACTGTTGTCTATGGCCATCGCGAACCCTTGGTTGCATGTTTCATTGTGAATTTTGAAGGTTCCCTGACATGCCTGATACAAGAAAGCCTGATCCATTCAAGATTCTCATTGAATGGAGGACAACATTTTCGTTAATTCTACTATTAAATCATTCTATTCTACATCATATGTTTTATCCTAAAACTTTTGCATGAACCATATTTGTGTCCACACATTTAACTGGTACAACATTTTTGTCAATTTTCGTCGCCAAACATGTTACTGTACCTTGGAAATTATTTAAAACGAGTGATTAGGAGAGCCAATTTTTAGCTTGACTCTGCGCAATTTTGAACCAGTTTGCATACTTTCCAGTACACTCTAGTAAAACTCGGGGGCATGTAAGTCTTGTATCAATCTACTTCCATTTTCCTGGCACTAGCCTACTGCCCAGAATAACTGAACATTATATATAGTCAAGATTTGTATTTTCCTGGTTATATAGTTTAACTTGGAAACAGAAACAGTACACAAACCAGTCCCTAGTAATGTGCCATATATAATTAAGACAGCACATAGCCATTCCACTGGAAATTAGATCTGCATGCAGCAGATTATAAAATATATTTCTGATGTTTGGTGTGCATTTGATTTCCACTATGTTTTTTCTTATTCATGTATGAATCTTAATGTGTAAGACTATGACAATCTGCCATTAGTGTCCCACTTCTAGCCCACTGGTACTCTGAAAATTTCATATATTAAAGTATTGTGTGGTCCTGTTTATGCCATTGTTTTTGGTCAGCAATGGAGTGCCTTCCCTTTACCTAACTCAAACATGAACTGACTTTAATACACAGTTCATGACAATGTGCCATAATCACATGGAATATAGCACTAACATAATTTTGGATCTGCATGTGAGCATGCAGCAAACTATCCAATATCCTCCTGAACTCCTTGTTTATACATTTTCTCACTACTGTTATTCATAACCATTGCATATGTATATAGGTATATGACCCATATGTCCAATACTGTATAAGCTGATTCAATCTAATGGGTTAAATATAAATATTTACAACTGGTAAATATTACTGAACACCACAAATTATGTATATAAAAGCTCACTCCATTTGCTTTCCTCATTTATTACTGAATTTCCTATTACTTGGGAATACCTTTATCTGTGCTCTCTTGTATACTCAGACAAACATTCAATGCATATTAGTCTGTATGTTAATACAGTTTTGTTTCCTCCTTCCAGCCTACTGACCTGGATAACTTATGCTTGTAACTTGTAAGCCCATAACCAATACAATACATATCATTCTCCTCTTCTCAATGCCAGCTGATTTGCCAAGCTGCTTTGTTTTTGTCCTTTGTTTTTTTTATTTTATTTTGTTTATTTTAAGATGTTGTAGCCTCACTCCAAATGCCATATATCATAATTTCAGGATATATAAGCTTCACTCTAAATTGATTTTCTCTTATCTGGAAATACCTACATTCAAGTATTTCCCTGTGCACTCAATTTATCTTCATTGTACTGCCTCTAGCCTAATGCCATAAACAACTGAAAATTTTATGTCGTAAATCTTTTTATGTATTCCTGTTTACATAGTTGTATCTGGAAAACATTGTAGTGACTTTCACCGACCTGGTAAAAACAAAACACAAAACAATACACAACCCAGCCCCTAACAATGTGCCATACATAACTTATATAACACATAGCCATTCCAATGTAACTTAGATCTGCTTGCAGCAAACTGTCAAACATCCTTCTGAATCTTTCTGTTATGCATTTGATTGACATTGCATTGTTTTTCTTTTTCTTAAATGGATACATGTATATGACCCAACATGGTTATGATTAACAAGAGTCTAAGCAATATTTCTCATTTTCTGATTACATTTTCTACTGGTTTTCATTACACTCAACTAAAATGGGCAAAAATGGAATGACTTCCCCTTACCTAACAAAAACATGAAAATAGTTCTGGGATTGTAATACACAGTTCCTAACAATGTGCCATAATCACATGAAATATAGTCCATACCTATTCTAATGTAATTTTAGATCTTCATGCTGCAAACTATCTAATACATGTATCCCCCTAAAATCGTTGCCTATACATTTTCACTATTGTTATTCATTATCATTGCATGTATACAGGTATATGGCCCATATGGCCAATAATGTATTAAGCTGACTTAATCCATTGGGTTAACTATAAATATTTATAGCTGGTTGACATCAGTTCCTGATTCACATTACTGAACACTATAAATTACTTATATAATTGATTCCTGGCTTATTACTGAAATTTCCTATTACCTGAGAATACCTATATCTGTGTTCTCCCGTATACTCTGACAAACACTCAAGGCATGTTAGTATATTAATACACCTTTGATTGCTGCTTATAGCCTACTGCCATGAATAGCTTAAGATTATGTATTAACTTAATATATCCAAATTCACCAACAGTAAGTTATGTGTACTCCAGTATATTAAATTTGTTATGAATAGCGATGGAGTGACTTCCCCTTATCTGATAGAAACTATGTCAGTCTTACATGTTACGAGATTCTCAAACCCAGCTTACATGTCTTTTTGCCATGCATTTGACATTATCAGTTTGTGCCCATGTTATACTAATATGCCCATAAATATTTATTAATACTGAATTTCTCTAGTTCTCTGTTTATAGCCTACTGCAATTATCTTGTATTTATGTACCAACAAGCAAATTCAGTGAAATACTTAACTAATATTCAACATGATACCTGCAGATTCTATTCTTCTCAAATATCTCTAACCAGCTGGTACATGTTAATCAATTGAATTGAATGACTCCGTCATTTCTATTAATCTTACTTTGTCTGCGGTCGGTTATCAGCCACATGCTACCATCTTAGTCCACACACAATGTGTTGCGCGTGTTTTATATGTATATATTTTCATGTTTATATTATTATACATCATATTGTTTTATTTACTACAGTTTAGTTCGTAATATACACATACATGCACACCAAAGACACAACTCTGGCTAATTACCTCATATCAAAGAAGGCTTCAGTGACAATAATAGTGATCATGGATAACAATAGTATTCCTCCCGAGGGTGATCCATTCCCGAACCTGATGTTACACCTTCCGTTTTTTAATGAGGGTGATATTCCAACAACAGAACCTATCCACAATAATAATAAATCTATTGATTTTGATGTTTTCGCTAATATGTGTTTTAACCCAATAGAATTAAATGACCACGAACACAATAAAGCATCGACTGATGATAACGATTATGAAATATCATATTGGAATAATTTAAATAATCACCAGTCCTATTACTTTAAAGAATCATCATTTATGTTAGAAGTCTCACAAAACACTTTTCTGAGATAACCGGTTTCATTCATAACATGGAACACACATTTGACGCTCTCGGCTTCTCTGAAAGCTGGCTGAATCCCGCTACAGAATCGCTTTATGATATACCAGGCTACAGACCATTTCACTCATCAAGAAATAAAAGACGAGGTGGGGGACTTGTCCTGTATATAAATGAAAATATTCAATCTTGTATGGTAAGAGACGATCTGTCATACCTTGACGACGATGGGCAATATGAGTCCCTCTTTGTTGATATTGAATTCTGCAGTACAAAATACCTAGTTGGTATATTCTATCGCCCTCCCGGGAAAAATTTAAACAACTTCAATACTTCTTTATTATCAATTTTGCAAACTATTCAATCGGAAAAGAAAAAAATGCGTTTTGATGGGCGATTATAACATCGACCTTTTTACAACTGAACACCATGGTCCATCAAAGGATTTTCTAGAAATCATGAAATCTCACCACTTTTCCCCACAAATTACAAAACCAACAAGAGTCACTTCCCGTACAGCTACACTAATAAATAACTTTTTCATTAACTTTCATGAGGATAATCTTCTATCTGGAATATTCCTGACCGATATTACAGACCACTTTCCTGTCTTCCATATCTTAACAACCGAATCAAAATGTAAAGAGCTGCGACACCAAACATCTTACCGCAGAATTACTGCTGACAATAAGGATCGATTAAATGCAAGTCATAAGTGAAACTGAATGGAAGTTTGTGAGTCAAGAAAACGACACTAATGCTGCATTAACAATATTCTTGAAAAATTCGGAGATGCCTACAATGAATGTTTTCCCGTCGTTAATTACGAGCCTTTAAAACAAAAAATAATAAAACCTTGGATTACTTTTGGTATTCTAAAATCTATTCATGAAAAGAATCGCTTGTATGATTTACAACTCCGCAGTGGCGAGGAATGCCATCGTAAACAATACAGAATATACAGAAACAGACTCAATAATACATTTCGTCTTTCTAAGAAATTTAAATTTAATGAACACCACCTAAACATCAAAAACACATGGAAAACACTGAACCAATTGCTTAATCGTAAGAAAAGATCACTTCTGCCCAGCTCATTCAAAATAGATGGAACTGAAACCTCTGACTTCTCTGTAATTTCCCAGAAATTTAATGAACATTTCAGCACCGTAGCATCTAAACTAGATGCAAAAGTTCCCAACACCGGGTCTAATTGTATGGACTGCCTGGATATCCCGGTTCCAAACGATTTTCAATTTACCACCGTAACGCCTGATGATATAAAATCTACTATAATTGTGAACCTGAAATCGGCGGCACCGGGACTAGATGGTATTAGCATGTCTCTAGTCAAACTTGTCTCAGAATATATTTCTGTTCCTTTATGTCACATAATGAATTCATCCTTTAGCTCTGGTGTTGTCCCAGACGCTTTCAAATCTGCTAAAATCACTCCTGTCCACAAATCGGGTGATAATAAAGCACTAGAAAACTACAGACCAATTTCAGTCCTGCCCTGCTTTAGCAAAATCCTTGAAAAACCTGCAGCTAATATAACTAATTTTCTAGAAATCAATCAGATCATCTGCCCAAACCAATATGGTTTTCGGTCTAATCACTCAACTTCCCTGGCAGCTTGCTATTTATATGATAAATTAATAACGGCCAAAGAAGCAAAACAAAACAGCATTATTACGTTCTTGGACCTCTCCAAAGCCTTTGACACGGTCAACCATAATATATTATTAAGTAAACTTATTCACTATGGATTCAGAAATTTGTCAAATCACTGGCTTGACAGTTACTTAACAAACAGAATGCAAAGTGTCTCTTTTAACGGTACCATATCACTTCCTGAGAACATTGCATGTGGTGAACCACAGGGATCTATTCTAGGGCCAATTTTATTCCTTATCTACATTAATGATATATCTAATGTGTCCAACTTGCTATATACTATACTTTTTGCGGATGATACTAGTCTTGTCTACTCCACCGGAAATATTGTTGATGCTATTAATATAATGATGTCTGAACTTGATAAAATATACACTTGGCTTTCATCAAACCGCCTGTCGTTAAATATCAAGAAAACGAAATGTATGGTTATTAAACTAAATAACAAACCCTTACCCGTTTATGCCCCACCGTTGCTCATCTCTGGAATTGAAATCGAAATTGTCAATGAATTTAAATTTCTCGGTATTGTTTTTAATGATAAACTGAACTGGACGTCCCATATTGATTATATTTGCAAGAAAGTATCTCGTAATATAGGAATCATTAATCATATTAAACATTCCCTTAATAAGAAAACACTATATGAACTCTACTATTCCATGATTTATCCATACTTGTCCTACGAAAATATCTTATGGGGAAACACCTATGTTACTCATCTAAATCCATTGTTCTTACTACAGAAAAGAGTTATAAGGGTGATAACTTTATCGAAAAAACTAGACCATACACAACCTCTATTCGTTGCTTTAAAAATTCTGTCACTGTATAACTTGAATCTCTATCTCTCACTGAATCTTGTACACAATTTCATCTGCCATACTAACAAACTACCTTTTCACTTTCAAACATATTACATTAGACAATCAGACATGCATCAACATAATACTAGAAGCCAAGATACAAATCTGTACCGGCCATTTTATCGTTCAAACTTGTCTTATCACTCTATCAAAACATCAGGACCTCGGGAATGGAACAATCTGCCCTCGACGATAAAACATTTGAATTCATCATCTCTTTTTAAATCAAAGCTGAAAGCATATTTAATTGAACGTAGCCGCCATAATTAAAAATTCTGCCACAGTGTACATTTGGTCGGTCACTCATTTATCACATATCACCTGCCACAAGTAGCTTAATAAAATATTATCATTTATTTATATAGGGATAGAACAAGCCCCATGGGGTTTTATTCCCGCCGATGACTCACTAGTTGTTACACGAAGTAATTTATAGAATATGATTATATTCGACAAATAGGCTCTTCAATATTTATGTACTGTATACTTGGTGAATCTAATAAAATAAAAAAAATAATATACCTGGAGCTTATGCCCCCCCAACAATGATGATAAGGGTGGGCCTGTGTCAATCAGTGTGTTTACTTGTTATCACACTGATAAAGCTACACTTTCTTGCATGCTATTCACATCCCGAGTGTGTGCGATAATGGACAAATAGCTTGCAGCAGTTTTTCTATCAATTGTTTTCAACTGCCGATTAGATGATACGGACACAAAGCCCATGGTACACAATGTGTTAAATAATATGTTTTTGATATGTGAGTATATTAGTTCATTATAAAGAGAAAATATTTATTTTTTCATTTCATGTTTTTTCTTGACTTCATTATGTTTTCCTCCTCCTGTGTGTCACAAACAGTCTACTACATTACCGAACAAAAGAAAAAACATATTGAACTTTATCTAGCCCGACGACGGGAGCTTAACCTGATGAGTAAGTTATACTTCTTACTAACTATCACACGAAAGAGGTCTTTCTTATGGTGTGCTATGTATGATGTTCCATTCTGACGATCTAACGATTAACCAATCTGTTGACAAACCAGTGTTCATCCTGCTCTCGTGACGCCTGTGACCAACGGTTGAACGATAGTTCATATATCCAAACAATAAGGAAAGGTGCGCATGTATCACATTGTATCGCCTCAATCATGCCTGATTACAATGGAGCAGGTATACTGAATTCACCTTTAACCAGTTTAATCGGTAGTAGCGGTAATCAGTGTTGCTCTTCATCATGGCTAAGTGTGGATCACTTTCTAGCCATGGGGACACAACTCGATGCAACACATCATTAAGGTTTCACGTCAAATAACCTAACAGGGCATCCAGCCTATCATAGAATGCACATCATAATATTTCCGTTTAACGATTTCTGTTGCCAATCAGTAGATCATATAAGGTGACATACAGAGAAGATCTCATGATACGTATTTGTAATTGCCAAATGTCGGACTGCAGGACTGTTCGATCCAAGTGATGAAAACAGGTGTCTCCAATAGAAAATGTGAAATGGACCAGTGACGTTATCTGACCTCAAAATCGTTTGACCGCGTGAACTTTCGACCTCGTAAAGTCAACCCGTGATTGTGAACAGTGAAATAAATATACACACGATTTTTGCTTTGCTATACTCCCTATTATACATTGCTATTCAATTTGGGATAGTTTAATTCATGTTCTAAAACGAACATGATCTCGTGGGCTTTTTACCAAGTGGACTTTTTGACAACGTAAACTTTTAACCTCGTGAACTTTTAACATCGTGTGAAAAGATAAAGCAGTATACTTACCGAAGTATCCATTGTCATTCAGTCTGAAACAGGTCTATTTGTGTTTTTAAATCGGAAGCATTTTTTGTATTGCATGTTTTTAAAGCCAATGCTTTTTTTCGTGGAGACATACTGAGCTAACCATTGTCCCACTCCAAGGAGTATGGGATGAATAAATGCTTGGATTACATATATAACCTCGAACGTCGTTGACAACGATAACCATTTGTTCTTGTATAGAACAGGCAGCTGTTACAATGGCCTCACACCGACAGTCGGGACGCGACACCCCTTGTTCTTGTATAGAGTAGGCAGCGGTTCCAATGATATCACACCGACAGTCAGGACGCGTCACCGTTTGTTCTTGTATAGAGCAAGCAGCTGTTCCAATGGCCTCACACCGACAGTCGCGACGCATCACCCTTTGTTCTTGTAAAGAGCAGGCAGCTGTCCCAATGACCTCGCACCGACAGTCGGGACGCGACATCTTTTGTTTTTGTATAGAGCAGGCAGCTGTTCCAATGACCTCAAATCGACTGTTGGGCCGCGTCACCCTTTGTTCTTGTATAGAGCAGGCAGCTGTTCCAATGGCCCTACACGGACGGTCGGGACGCGACACCCTTTGTTCTTGTATGGAGCAGGCAGCTGTTCCAATGGCCTCACACCGACAGTCGGGACGCGTCACCCTTTGTTCTTGCATAGTGCAGGCAGCTGTTCCAATGACCTCACACCGACAGGCGGAAGGCGTCATACTTTGTTCTTGACTAGAGTCAGGTGTGTGTATTATCCGCTTACTTTCTCATTAGAGGATATTTCAATGTTAAATGTGAAGGCTATAGACTGTAAAAGACCAGTGATCAATGTGAATGGAGCAGAGATATTTGATCACTCGTTATAATTTGTCGGTCATATTTCCTCACATGACAGTTCGACAGATACAGATGACTCTTGCATTGCTTATTCTGTACCAATAGTCACAACAGAGCAGTCGTATACTATATAACCATGCATTTACATAGATGCTGATTAGAGGATGAATATAAAGGAAGGTAACCCAATTTTGAATTTGAAGACGACAATGCGAATGCGCAACTTGTCAAAATCATATTAAAACTATCTTACTCGAATATGTTGACAGTTATTTAGCATACGAATGAAGTTACAATGACGTCATCAAATATGAGGTAATCATATATTCGGCATCAGTAGTATTTGCAAGAGTCTAATTTTGATCAGTGTGAACTCAGAAACAAGGGAGAAAGGCTTGAATGATGACATACCATGAGATACAAGCGTCTGGTCCGTTATTCAGTATTCAGCCATCGTCCAAATTCCATATAATTGCATTAGCATCAAATTAAAAGAATAAATAATAGTATACATAAAACTGTGCCAGTTTCCGGTTAGCTTCCCCGCAAAAGAGAAGCGGTCAGCAGTTTTCAATGATGCAGCCTCGCTTTGATTGTCACTGTTCATGAGAACACGAGAGTCTTGAAATACATGGGTTCATACGGTCCCTAATCTTGAACGCTACGCTCGTATTTTGCTATCAAGATGCGATATGTATCGCCAAATTTGAGAAACTTCGAGTGGAGGCGCTTGACGATACAGCCCTGTTTTACAAATTTCTGCAATAATGTGTTTTGACGTTGACTAAAATCGTCACATTCAGCACAGGATATAGCAAATGATACAGGCGAGATATGTATACGCCAGATGCAGGTCCCACTGGTATATGACTGTCCAGATAGGGTTAGTTTACGATGTCGAAATTATATTCATCTCTATTGTTGTAAAGTCGACGAGAGAGAACGCCCGCGTCTTTTTTTTTTACGGAGATATGCGTCTAAATAAGATGTGCTGCTAGGGCCATATGTAGTTTCCTTCAAATTCAGTGAAGGTGGAAGTATATGGATGTCTATATAGGGTTTGGTGATAAGCAACGGGCTTTGAAATTGTCTGTTTTTGAAAGCATCTGCATGTAGTCGTATTCATAAGATATTTAGGTCTGGTTGTACCCATTAGTACCCATTGGAATACTAATATGCTGTTGATATATTGTATTATCACATCACATAGATATTATTAATGAGAAATTCACGCAACTCTTATCAGCAAAGAAACATCATATGAATGATATCCCTTGTATGTAGTGGAGCTAGACAATGATTTATGGCTCCTGGGGTTGATATATAGACAATCAGTTTTCTTGGTCACCGATACTCTCAATGAACTAAGACGGCCAATAAGGTTCTAATGAGGGATTGTAGTATAGCGAGTCGATAAATCCTATGTCGATACATGTCTGTACAGTATGTGATCTTCCCTGAGACATTTTGAGTTTTTCAATATCCACATCCATTTAATACCTTTCTCAAAAAGCTTTTACCTCCTGAAGGGCCCTCGGGAAAGGGGTTAAAAGAAGCTTGGTGGTGCAGCTTCTAGAACCAGCTATGAATCTAGCTTTGAATGGTGATTTATGCATTTTCGGAGCCCAGTACACTTTCGGTATATAGATATGAGTGGTTGGAAGACAAATACCTATCTGCTTGAGAAAAGTTCTGTGGTTGTTAAATAAATCTTCCAGAGGAAATGCTGTTTGGGAGTAAGTAGACGTATTCGGCGATGGTGTGTTTATACTCAATTCCTTAACCAGCACCTGGTAATAGTAATATTTACATATGCATACTATGTTATTTGGAGCTTTGTCTGCTGGGAAAATGACGAATTTACTCGGGAGATTTGCTACAAGTTCTTGCGAACTGAGATTCCTCATTGTTTGGCTAGGACAAGCGTACTACTGTCAATATGGCGGATTGTTTGATGCAATACAATACAAGTAGAAAGCAAACAAAGTTTCATTCAAATTTTGTCTTCAATATACACGAATTCGAGATCGAAATCGAGAGATGATTAGAAAAGGGATATCCAAGACAAATAATAAGTTCCTGAGGGCCCGTTCAATGCAATGTAATCCTTGAAATCGATTGGTCGTAATATATAATTCAATGCTACAAGACCTATTGCACAAAAAGTGTTTTTATTCTCACAATAATAACCGATATCTGATGACGATACATTACGCTGTCTATTGATCAGAAATTGGACACCAGTTGATATACCCTTCATTCATTGGTTCAAAATCTTCAATTTTCGGGTGAAGCTATTGGCGTCTTGATTAAATCTTGGTGTAATTGAAAGCGAAAGGAAACGAGTGATCTATAGTCGTCAGTTGCACGACATACACTTTTGCCTCCACCGATAATCAATCTTTAGCATGACCTTGTTATCGTTACCAGGCATGGCGGAAGAAATTGGTCATTGGAGGGGCCACTATCACAGCACAAAAGGCAAGGGTCCAGGGGCCGCCCAGACCCCAGAGGCTGCAGAGGTCTGCTGGGTGAAGTTTCGTCCCCGAGGTCCGCCTCCTGTACAGACCTTTTGGCCTTTTGGATATTTGTTGGCATTTGCGGGAAGTTGATGCTTGATCGACATCGGGCCTTACAGACTGATCTTTTGTGTTAAATGCCGTCATTTTCATCTGACGGCGATACAGCTCACCCATCCCCAGTGTACGTGTTGTCACAGCGACACAACTCACCAATTACCAATATAAGAGTTGTCAGAGCATTTCCATCACAGCTCTCTAGATTTGTATCTAATACCGCTGATGCCGGTGCTAGGGACCGTGTGGTCATGTCATCCAAGTTGCAACATGTACAGGTACAATAAAAGCGTGCCTGAGATAAACACATATGATGAATCGTTAGATTCTTGGTATGTGCTTTAGAATAGGTTAACCAGAAGACTATACTGTGAAACCATGTGCCTCTGTCAGTATGTCGGCACCTCTTCTCACTTTCCTTATATGTGTTGTAAGTTTTACTTGTATATTACGAGATTCTGCTGGTGGACGTTTCATCCCCGAGGCCCGCCCCTGTACAGACCTTTTGGTCTTTGATATATGTTTGCATTTGTGGGAAGGTTATGCTTGGTCGACATCGGGCCTTACAGACTAGTCTTTTGTGTTAAATGTCGTCATTTTCATCTGACGACGATACAGCTCATCAATCCCCAGTGTACGTGTTGTTACAGCGACACAGCTCACTAATTACCAGTATACGAGTTGTCAGAGCATTTCCATCACAGCTCTCTAGATTTGTATCTAACAACGCTTATGCCGGTGCTAGGGGCCGTGTGGTCATGTCGCCCAAGTTGCCACATGAACAAGTACAATAAAAGCGTACCTGAGATACAACACCTATCACGAATCGCTAGATTCTTGGTATGTGCTTTAGAATAGGTTAACCAGAAGACTATACTGTGAAGCAATGTGACTCTGTATGTCGGCACCTCTTCTCGCTTCCCTTATGTGTGTAGTAATTACACGGTCGGCGATGCGATCTTTCGTATTTCCGAGCAATAGGATACAGATTTTTTTCTGTGTAAACTCAATTGGTTTTGCCTGTTTTGTTAATGCACTAAATGTCTATGTCACAGTTAAACATGTTTGAGGCAAAAGCAATGTCAAAATGACGTCAAAATCTGACAACATTGTTAAGAATGACAAAAAATCCCCCCATGATCTTTATTATCACTATAAATCGTCGCAGTAGTTTTGCTCATATCACGAGTAAATATATGGCTGATGTTCAGAGATCATATTTTGTATCCAAAAAGACATGTTTAGGGGCTGTCAGCGTAATATAAATGGCCCATATCTTAAGTACTGTGACAATATTTACCATGGGGATATAGTTATGAAATTCTGAAAACCGCTGGTCATGATGTCTTAGTATCAGTGGACAAGTTGAACATATTTCACATCGACATGACATGAGTATGACACCGTAATATAAAAATACTAACAACAATCCATACCTTATTTTATTGTCTGTCTCTTATTATTAAACTTCTTAATATCAGAGATTACTTGATCTGAGATGCTAATTGATCTGGAGGAAAAAATTCTTCCCTAAATGGAGTGGTAATAGCGAAGTGGATCCATGCCATCCCAGGATTCTGTAAATGAAAATAGTTTAATGTATGTCCTGATATGTCTCAAAAAAGCAATAAATTAGATGATGAGTGTGACTGCATAGCTTATTTATTTATATTGTGATATATTTTATAACTTTTTATAATATTTTGGAACATTTACTAGAGATGCCAAGTAAGTGGGTTGCCAAGATATATGCGTTGTACTTGATATATACAAGATATATGCGTTCTCCTACAGGCACATCATATTTAGATCTATACCTCTACAAAAATGAAGCGGGCATTCTCTCTCGTCGACTTTATGACAAGAGAGATGATTACAATTTCGACATCGTAAACTATTCCTTTCCGGACAGTAATATTCCAGTGGGACCTGCATATTGCGTATACATATCTCGCCTAGTAGCATTTGCTAGATCCTGTGTTAATTGTGACGATTTCAATCAACGTCACAAAACATTGTTGCAGAAACTTATAAAACAGGGCTATTCCTCCAAGCGCCTCCACTCAAAGTTTCTCAAATTTGGCGATACATATCGCACGCTGATAGCAAAATACGAGAGTAGCGTGCAAGATCTATGGCGTTACGTTTCGTAACTTGTGTCTAATTCCGCTTAACCCGGGGCTAGGGGCCGTATGAACCCATGTGCTTCAAGATCCTCATGGTGCTCATATGAACAGTCACAATCAAAGCGTGACTGAGATACACCATTCTCTAGATAACGACTTTAGAATGATTATTATGGATTAAGAATACTGATCAGCGATACGGATTTTATATTTTTGGAACATCATGATGTCTTGTCGGCATCATCGAAAACTGTTGACCGCTCCTCTCTTGCAGAAAACTAGCCTATGTTTATGTATACTATGATTGTTTTTTTTCGAATTTGGTGCTAATGCTGTTTTATGGATATGGAATAGGTCTTTGGATTATGGACGCGGATATTCTTTATTGGACGACGGCTGAATTATGAATGACGGACTAGACGCTTGTATTGAGATTTCCCAATCAAACCCATTCAGCATCTTTCAGCAATGTTTGATGTTGCTCCCTATCTCTCTCACACATTTGCAATACCCATCAATTAGGGTACTGCATTCTTCACAGCACAATGTACCTCCTACATTCAAATTACTGCATATTGCACTGGGTGTATCGAATTGTCTTCATATATATTGTATCTAATGTGATGTTATTGTCACATAATCATGTGTTTACATAGCTTGCAGGGATTATGGTTTATGGTTTCATGTAAGTTCTTACTAGAATCTAGGCTGGTTTAATATGGTCGAAGCACTGGTGACATGTCTGAAATTTGAATGTTGTGCAAGTCAAAAGTACTATGAGGCTGGCGTTTGAGAAAGTTTTCTCCTTATCCGGCGACACTTTCCAGCGACAGTTTACCTATTACTATTAGTATAGAAAGATAGAGACGCTTTGAAGAGGAACCTTCGGTGAGACGACAGATTGCTGCGACACTTTAACAAGATACATTCTGTCAGACGACAGATTGCTGGGACAGTTTGGAACTCCAGCTACAGATCACACTTTCGGACAGCGTAACTGCGTAACTTCGCTGTAAACAATCGCTATATAAATGAGGCAGTGGAAGATATATATCCACCTTCACTGGATTTGAAGGAAACTACAGATAGCCCTTACGGCACATCATACTTAGACTCACTCACTCTTTAAAAGAGAGGCTGCCTCTCTCGTCAAATTTACCTCGAAAGAGATGATTACAATTTCGACATCGTAAACTACCCCTTTCTGGACAGCTAAATTCCAGTGGGACTTGCATAAGGCGTATACATATCTCGCCTAGTATCATTTGCTAGATCCTGTGTTAAATGTCCCGACTTTAATCAACGATTAATGCGATATAGATCGCATGCTAAATGCAAAATACGAGCGTAGCGTGCAAGATGTAAGGCGTTATGTTTCGTAACTTGTGTCTAATTCCGCTTAACCCGGGGCTAGAAGCCGTATGAACCCATGTACTTCAAGATCCTCATGATGTTCGTATGAACAGTCACATTCAAGCGTGATGAGATACATCATTCTCTAGATGACGACTTTACTAAGGATATCAGATGGATTAAGAATACTGATCAGCGATACGGATTTGATATTTTTGGAACAGCATAATGTCTTATCGGCATCAGTGAAGTCTGTTGACCGCTTCTCTCCTGCGTGAAACTAGCCTATGTTCGTATATACAATGATTTTTTTGTTAATTTGGTGCAAACACTGTTATATGAAATATGGAATAGGCCTTTGGGTTATGGACGTGGAGATTTTTTAATGGACGACGGCTGAATAATGAATGACGGACCAGATGCTTATCATAACTATCACATTCGGGTTCATTTCAGCAGTCCAGTAAAGTGTATGTGTTAGGGAGAAATGTACATGAAGGGTGTAAAGCCAGTGTTAGGCGTATGTGGAGGCGAGTGTCATTTGGAGAGGTTTTAGGACTAAGGGTTTGGTGTGTTTCATGACTGTCACGTTCTGTTCTTTTGAGCATACAACATCATATTTCTCCACCAAAGTGTACCTGTAGTTGTGTGTCAAATCAGGGTTAGGGTGGAATGTACGTCAAGGCGTTGGTTGGTAGGAATGCATGTGAACTCTAGTTTCAAAGCGATATCAGGAAGGAATGTGAATGAAGACTGTCAAAGTGGTGTTAGGGAGGAATGTACGTGTAGTCGAGTATCTAAACTGAGTTAGAGAGAAACGTAAGCAACGTCCCTTGTCAAAGCGGGATGAAGACTCATAACTTTCACAATCAGGTTTATTTCAGCTATCATATAAGTCGTATAATTTAACATAATTTCTTCAGCAACGTGTATGTGTTAGGGAGAAATGTACATGAAGATAAGTGTGAAAGCGGTGTTACAGAGAAATGTCTGTTTAGTCGAATATCAACGCGCTGTTAGAGAGGAACGTACGTGGAGTCGAATGTTAAAGCGATGTCAGGGGAGGAATGAATTGAGGTGCGAAAGCGGTCACAACCTGAATATATAAATATTTTGATCGTGTCAAACTGTCGCTGCAAACTGTCACTCAAGAAATCACCTTCAAACTGTCGCAGCAATCTGTGGTCCGACAAAATATACGATATCAAAGTGTCGCTGTTAACCGCCGCCCAGAAAAAAACAGTTCAAACTCGCGCAGCAATCTGTTGTTCGACAAAATGTTGCTTGTCAATGTGTCGATGCAAAATGTCTCTCGGGGAAAACAGTTTTAAACTGTCACAGCAATCTTCATAATTTTTCATATCTTTTTCGTTCAATAAAAACAGTAGTGAAATACAGGCTATAAAACTTTCGCTGCATTATATGCGACAGATAATACTTTCAAACTGTGGCAGCAATATGTCGTCTGACCGGAAACATCTTGTGAAAGTGTCGCTTCAAACTATGGCCTATGAAAAAAGAGTTTCAAACTGTCGCTGCACTCTGTCGGTCGGGAAAAACTTTCAAACTGCCGCAGAAATCTGTCGTCAGACAGAAAATACCTAGTCGATGTGTCGCTGCAAACTGTGGCTCAGGGGAAAAAAGAGTTTTAAACTATTGCATCAATCTGTCGTCTCACAGAAGGTTCCTCTCCAAAGTGGCACTTCCTTTCGATGCTAAAAGGTAATAGTTCTAAACTGCCGCTGGAAAGTGTCGACGGATAAGATGAAAACTTTCCTCATCGCCAGCTTCCTAATACTTTTGATTTGCACAATATTCAAACGCTGGACATACGTCACCAGTGCTTCGACCATATTAAACCAGCTTTGTGTCCTGACTTGAGGGAACGACCGTTCTACAGGATGTAGTCATGGCGAACGGGTAGGTGGATGTGTTTGTTGGGAAAGAGGTAACATTCTCCTGGTTCTTAACGGTAGCTATACACATCAAATATTACAGGAAGATATTAAATGTGTTTCATTGAGAGACATCAAGTATAACGCAGATATTTGTTCTGAAATATTCTAATATGCTGTGAAATATTCTAAAATGTTCTAAAATATGTCGCAATGTAAATAAATAAGCTATAACGTCACACTCATCATATCATTGATTGCTGTTTTGAGACAAAGCAGGACATTCAGAAAACTATGTTCATTTACAGCAACGTAAGCCCAGATATCCCTAGGATGATACAGATTTATTTCTTTATTACCACTCCATTTAGGAAAGAACTCTTCCCTCCAGATCAATTTGCATTTCAGATCAAGTCATCACTGATACACGATAAGACACCGACAATAAATTAAGGTGTGCATTGCTGTCCGCACTTTATATTATGGTGTCATGCCCATGTCATGTCGATGTGAAATATATTTAACTTGTGATAATACAGTCAGCGCCTTTGTCTTTTTATAGATAGCAAGACATCATGACCAACGATTTTCTGCATGTGATAACTATATCCCCATGGCTAATAGTGCTTGAGATGTGGGCCGTATATACTACGCTGAAGGCACCTAAAACGCGTCTTTATGGCTGCAAAATATGATCTGTGATCACTAGTAATACATGTACAATACATTTACTGTGATTTGAGCAAAACTACTGCGAGAATTTATATTGATAATAAAGATCATAAGAGGACAATTTTTGTCAATTTTATCATCGTTGTCACATTATGACGCCATTTTGACATCGCTATTGCCTCAAACTCTGACATTGGCATTTGCTTGAAAAATCTTCTCTGACGCCATAAATACTCCCCGAGGTCTAAATCGGGAAGATGTTGAACATTGTATATCCATACCTAGAATGGTACTTGCAGATAGTGATTTATTCACTTGGTGTGCGTCAGTACATGTAATTTTCATTTGACAAGATGGCAATTTCTTGACAGATTTTACACTTCCTACCTGTTTTTGTAGAGCTGCTCCGAAATTCGTTGAATGTGTGCGGATATTGAAAAATCAAAATGTCTTACGGAAGAACTTGATGCTACAAGTCACATACCGTACAGACATATCCACATGAGATTTGTCGATTCTCTGTACTACAATCTCTCACCAGGACCTTATTAGCCGTCTACGTTCATTAAAGAAGCGTCTCCATTAATCGTTTTTCCTTCAATCGCGAATTTTCTTTCCCGATCTATCGGGAATTTATCGAGAGAATGTCGAGAATAAAATAGAAAAACCCAAATTGTTTTCAAAATTCTCGATTGATTTTCTCGATATCGATTTTTATTGGTTCTTTTTGACCCATCGCGAATGAATCGGTTTTCTTCGATCGAGAGAATGTCGAGAAATTTAGATCGAGAAAGCGTCGAGAGAATATCGCGAAACCATCGATAGGCGAATGAATACAATGACGTCATTATCAGGCTAACACCTGTTTACGCGGCTGTGCGTTATTGCGCTATAAAGTATAGGTCAGGATAAAATTGAACTATTGCCGGCGCTTTTACAATGAAAAACTAACGTATTATGTCCGTTGTTATTTTAAAGAACTAAGTACGGTATGAGTTGAATATCTCATCTTCATTGGCAACTCTCTATTATTTTACCAAATTAATCAACATAAGCAGATCAGCTCGGATTAGCTTGAAGTTGCATATCTGGCTACTCCGTACGACCCATGAGTATAGCAGTATTTACTGTCATACGATACTTCAAGCCACATGTTATCGCCGGCAGTTTATCTTTATATTTATAGGAAATAATCGTCAATTAAATCATTTTTACGCGTGTAAGTTACAACAGTAAGTCATACAGAAGGGACGAAAAGTTTTAAGTCTACAGTGGAAGTCCAATTTTGCCCACATTAAATGATTAGCGTCTGTATTTTTCTGGTCTTTCGCGAAGAAATAATAATGCGTACTCCATACATGCCATAAGGAATAAACACCTACCGTTACATGATATTTGATGACGGACTGACTGCTCTATGGTTCAACAGAAAGTTTATGGCATTTGCCCGACAACATGGAGAATAGCGACTTCTCTTTCTTCTTCACAGTTGTCTTGTACGCTATAAGTGTAAAATGAATTGCCTCATTGACTCCTGCCTACACCACTATTTCAAGAATTTGACATACAAACGCAACTTGGCTGGTTGGGCCACAATAATTATAAGCATTACTGCTGATCGTTCACGCTAAACTTGACAAATATAATCACGAAGATGAAAGAGACTTCCGAGTGGTAGCCTGGTTCCCTAGCTTACTTGTATAGGTAAGCAATGTGGCAGTAAGTTAGGGTACCAGGCTAGGCGAAGTCAATAGCGGCACTACTTCCATCGGTTTTTAATCGTTTTTTTCTCTCCACTTGGAAAATTCTCGAAGGTTTCTCGACTGATTCTCGATATGGTTTTTCATTCGAGAAATTTCTCTCGAATGAAAACCGATCAAAATAACGAAGAAAACCGACTTCGCGAATCTTTCGAGCTTTCTGGAAAAAATTCTCCATTCGCTCTCACCATTGAAAATCGCGATATCGAGAAAAAAACCGAACGATTTTTGGAGACGCTTCCTAATAGTATCTGTGTTCAAGAAAACTGATCATAATATCGCAAGTTTTAAAGCCTTCATTTCGCTCTACTACATACAGTTGGCTGACCTATATCTGTTCTCTTATGAATATGACTATATGCAGGCGCTTTCAAAAACCGATCCATTCAAATCTCGTTCCTTCTCACTCACGCTATATAGACGATCTTCCCGATGTGGATAATCGCTATGACGCTATCGATATGTATCAACCTTCACTGGGTTTGAAGGAAACTACAGATGACCCTACAAGCACATCAGATTTAGACCTATATCTCTATAAAAATGAAGCGGTCCTTCTCTCTCGTCGACTTTATGATAAGAGAGATGATTACAATTTCGACATCGTAAACTATCCCTTTCTGGACAGCAATATTCCAATGGAACCTGAATATGGCGTATACATATCTCGCCTAGTAGCATTTGCTAGAACCTGTGTTAAATGTGACGATTTTTATCAACGTCAGAAAACATTGTTGCAGAAACTTATAAAACAGGGCTATACCACCAAGCGCCTCCACTCAAAGTTTCTCAAATTTGGCGATACATATCGCATGCTGATAGCAAAATATGAGCGTAGCGTGCAAGATCTATGGCGCTACGTTTCGTCACTTGTGTCTAATTCCGCTTAACCTGGGGCTAGGGCCGTACGAACCCATGTACTTCAAAATCCTCATGGTGCTCACATGAACAGTCACAATCAAAGCGTGACTGTCATTCATCATTCTCTAGAGGACGAATTTACAACCTATATTATGGATTAATAATACTGATCAGCGATACGGATTTGATATTTTCGGAACATCATGATGTCTTGCCGGCATTATTGAAAACTGTTGACCGCTTTTCTCTTGCAGGAAACTAGCCTAAATTTATGTATACTATGATTGTCTTTTTGAATTTGGTACTAATATTGTGATATGGAATATGGAATAGGTCTTTGGATTATGGACGCGGATATTCTTTAATGGACGACGGCTTGTAATTCAATCGGTTTACCTTTGTAAGGGATGTTCTCCTGAAGCTAATCTTGTGTCCTCTTCCACTAGAAGCTTGTTTTCTTTTTGGTTGCACGATCATTAGGCGAAGGTAAGTTATATACACAAAGGAAGATTAAATCTGAAACTAAATACTTTGTCCAACTGGCACAACAGTGACTAAATCTACAAAATAGTCCCAGTTGAATAAACATTGAAACAGCAATGCCAAACGACTCTGTAACGTTCACCCATCAACACATACATGTTAAGACCTCAAACATTTCAATCATTCAGACCGTAAAAGTTAAAAAAGCTTTTCTACTAGCAGACGGTGATTCTTATCGGGTGGTACATTTCTGTTCGCCGTAACATTTGAATAAACCAATTTAAGGTTTCGATACGGAAATGGGATTGCGTGGCACTTATTGCCCCAAATATAAGGTAACCTACAGAAGCGATCCTCTGAAACGGCCAAATGTTAAATGCATTAGCAAGTACGAAAAGATGTACCATTGGCTTTACCAAATGGGTTGTGTTTCCAGAACTAAAATTCTGACCATGGGGAAAAACTGTGCAACTTTTGAAGTTTCTCTATCTGCCACACCTTTTACAAAATGCACGGAATTAATAATGACTGTTTCAAAAGGTGAAAAATCGAACACATCTTAACTATCAGTTTCTCGTGTCGCTGAGAGCGGGTGTGACTGTGAAACAGAAATGTCCTTTTCGGAAACCTTTCCACAATTATTAGGCATTTCTGATTTAGAATTTGTATCTTCGAATTCAGAATTTAAAATTGATGAAGGCGAAATGCCCCTGGAAACAGAACAGGTCTCCACTATGGGACAATGTTCATGATGTAATGAATCCGACCTTTTTACATTCTTTCTGTCGGAAAGCTGCCGAGATTCTATGGATTTAAAAGCTCGAATCCGGTGTGACGGAAACGGTGGCCCGATGCATCCAGTGTCCGGGGGACACTCGCGTCTAGACGTAAGTGTCCCAAGACACTAAGATCTGGATTTAATTGTCCGTCGGGCATTCCGGTCTGGATTTGGATGTCCTGGGACACTGGCTTCCAGGAGACGAAAGTCCTAACCTGGAGCCCAGTGTCCGCCTCGATTACCATTTCCTATTTTCCATCCAGTTTACACGTGAACATGTTTACCAGAGAGTAGTATAGAAAGGGAGTTACGGCGTTATTGACCTATTTCCGACAGGTGGCGCCAACAGATCATTTCCGTCTGACCTTTGTGAAGTCACTTCCGGTTCCGGCCATGTGGCATAAAGTGACCTTCAACCCTGCGCATGATTTCCGCTATTGTGCGCATTTCCACTATTGTGCACTTCCGATCACGTGACCGGAACCGGGAGTGACCTCACAAAGGTCAGCCGAAAGTGACCTGTTGACGTCACCGGTTGTAAGTAGGTCAATAACGCCCTATCTCCCCCCTCCCCCTCTCTCTCTCTCTGTCTCTCCCTCCTACCCAGGAGGTGGGGACGAAAACGAATTAAAAAACAAGATAATTTTAACAGAAAATCTTGAAATTTATGCTAAGAAATAGCCAGTTAAGACTGTAAGGGCTTTTCCTCGTGTTTGTGCGCCTCTTTGCTTGTCCACTGTGAGCTTGTTCACTACAATGAAGAATACAACATATTGGCGAGCATACGTTACAATATATGGATTAAGAATACTGATCAGCGATACGGATTTGATATTTTGGAACATCATGATGTCTTGCCGGCATCATTGAAAATTGTTGACCGCTTCTCTCTTGCAGGAAACAAGCCTATGTTTATGTATACTTTTGTCTTTTTGAATTTGGTGCTAATACTGTTATATGGAAATGGAATAGGTCTTTGGATTATGGACGCGGATATTCTCTAAAGGACGACGGCTGGATTATGAATGACGGACTAGACGCTTGTAACAACAAGTCAACAGGAGAAATAACTCGTTCTTCTGTTTCCACGAATGCAAGTCGCGATATGTAATTGTTCTATAAAGGTGTGGAAGCTGCCATTCAGTGGGGGTAATTAGGCCACTACTTTTATTCTTTTAACGGCATATTCCGTGGGTCTTCCAAAGACGGGGTCAAATTTGCATGTGTTGGACTATATTTCTTGGACTATTTTATGCAAACAATTCCTTGTTTAACCATACCAGGCCTGGGAGAGGGACATTTGCCACCCCCCCAAACTTTCAGCGCAATCTCCGGAACGACAAAAAATTGAGGGCTCACACTCACACTCTGTAGTTTATCATATTGGGATCATTTGGAGCCTATTTGCATAACCTCCAGAGCGGAGGATCACGGGTAAAATCACGGGTAATTTATCATGCATGTTTTTTGGAAAAATTCCATGAATAAGATTTTCGCAAAATTTGATAAAAAAATCGACCAAGAAAGGTATTTTTGAAAATGACGTCACTGTGACGTCATCAAACCGACCATCTTGAATTTGTTTTTACATTTTATTGTACAGGTTGACGGAAAGATATAGTGTGGTAAGTTTCAGTCCTTTACCTCAAGGGATAAGAAAAATAGTTAGGGGAGGGGGGAGGGGCAAATTCGCCCCCTCCCCCTTCCACCCAGGCCTGGACAGGTCCTAAACATCCCAGGTCAGATAAGGTTAACACAGAATTTCTTCAGATTTCTCCCATTCTTAATAACGGCGGAAACCTTCAAACCGCGAAGTAAAGCTAGTAACCGCAGTGTAAAGGTTACTCCGCGGTTTAAAGGTTTACTCATTCATTTATTCATTCATATATCCACCAAGATAAATTAATTGTACAATTTATAGTTGTAAAAGGCAGTTGGCGGGAATAAACCCCCAGAGGGCTTGTTCTATCCCTGTAGTAAACAATTAGATTACATATACGAATATAAGTTAAAGAAGCTGGTGAATATTGATATGAATGTAATGGGTGAGAACATTATATAAATAGAAACAAACACGTATCCTCGGACAATCAGCAAACTCGACGGTTAAAAGATTTACTCTGCGGTTTAAACGGTGTAAACGTTTCCAAGAGTTTTGTTTGGTTTTCGTTGGAAAAAAACGATAAAGTCATTTATGACGTTACTAGAAATGACAAAAATGTAAAGAAAACATGAAAATAGGCGGAAATCAAGAACATTCTCAATAAATGCAGAAAATGTAATAAAAAAATAAAAAAATAAAAAATACCTTGGATGGAATAGGCAAATATACCCGGTGTTTGTCACGAATACACGATTAGTTTGCGAGCGCCTTAGGTTGAACTACCGGTAATGTATACATATTAACCATATATGAAGTCTACAAAATATATTAATTGCGGGTCACAAGGACTCAACTCTCTCATTTCTATGTAAATGGGTTATGCCAAAAAAGAATAGTGTCTCGCTCAAACAATCAAAGATAAAACTGATAATAAATATATTCACTTTCAATGATCAAAACAACGGAATTTTGTGGGCATACTGTTACCTGATAATTCCTTTGAGCAGCTCGACGTATGGAACGTTTCTCTTGCTGAATTTTCCCGGCTTCGTACTTGTCCATATTGTTGGCCAAATTTCGCAGATTATCGACAGGAGCTAAGGATAACATAGGTCTGAATGTGGACATGTGGATGTCAGCTTTTATACACACCTCTTCAGGTATACACATATTTAAGGAATATCGCCCGACTGTTACATCAGCGGAATATTCCTCAACATAACTAAGGAATATTCCTTACCATGTTAAGGAATTTCCTTAAAAACTGATATAAATTTTCCATTCACCTGGGTGAAAACGTTTTCACCTGGGTGAGAAGATTTTCACCTGGGTTAAAACAGGTTTTCACCAGGGTGATAACGTTTGCGCCCAGGTGAAAACCTTTTCACCCCGGTGAAAACCTTTTCACCCCGTTGAAAACGTTTGCGAAACTGAGGAGGAGTGAAAGACCCCCTCCCCCCCCCGCCCACCCAAAGTGAAAAAAAAAATATATATACAAAACTAAATTTAATAGCATGTCGTATATGGGCCACCGTAAAGATGTATATTGAATTAAATACATAAAATAATATTTTTTTCTAAAGACGTACTAAAGCTGTATATGAGAAATGCAGAAAATCAAAACATTTTCAACTGATCCCGACTAGGATCGAACCCACAATCTTACCTTATGCTATACTGTCCACCGTCTAGGCCTTTACCCACTGCACCACCGATTTGCTGGCCGAGCCCGCGTTCAGAATTTCTAGTCTTTACCATTCCTTTAGTTTCATATATAGGTCAACCGGACTCTGTGGAATGCCGGACTCTGAGGACTTGCATAGCTGTGGAAGCGCCCATAGTCCGCCAGATGCCATGGTCCGGGCCCTATATATATGAGAAGGGACATTCCTCTCTAGATTTCAGTGACCCGGACACCAACGATACCAGGACCCTGGTTTCTACTGACAGGGGGACAACTGTTTCCGAGGGAGGGCCCGAAGGGCACCCAGATCCAGATACCATGGTCCGCGGACCCTCGTATCTGGCGGACCACGGTTGCTTCCACACCGGTACCGACAATAAGATTCGAAATGAGATTTTCGCTCACAAAATTCACAATACGTGGAGGTTGAAATAGGGGAGCTCTGAGAACTTAGTTTGGATGAAGATGAAAACGAATATTTCATTGAAATAAGATTCGACTTCAGTTTTAAAAGTTCTTTGTTTTGCCATTCAAAGGTCGTTAGCAAAGAAATAATTTGATTTGCGAATAGCTTTTTCTGAATGGATACCTGGGATGGTAATTCTGCAATCTGTTTCTGGAGATCCAACAATGAAACTTGGTCGCCAAAATTGTCAATAGTCATATCTCCAACTCAGAGAACATCTCGAATTACAACGCATATAAGGAAAGGGGGAAGAGGTGCCGACATACTGACAAAGCCACATGACTTCGCAGTATAGCCTTCCGGTTAACCTATTCCAAAGCACGTATCAAGAATTTAACAATTAGTGATATGTGTTGTATCTCAGGTACGCTTTTATTGTACCTGTTCATGTGGCAACTTGGATGACATGATCACACGGCCCCTAGTACAGGTATCAGCGGTATTACATACAATTATAGAGAGCTATGATGGAAATGCTCTGACAACTCGTATATTGGTAATTGGTGAGCTGCGTAGCTGTGACAACTCGTACACTGGGGATTGGTGAGCTGTATCGTCGTCAGATGAAAATGACGGCATTTAACACAAAAGATTAGTCTGTAAGGCCCGATGTCGATCCAGCATCAACTTCCCACAATGCCAACATATATCAAAGACCAAAAGGTCTGTACAGGGGGCGGGCCTCGGGGACAAAACGTCCACCAGCAGAATCTCGTCATATACAGGTAAAAATTACAACGCATACTGACAGAGCCACATGACTTCACAGTATAGTCTTCCGGTTATCCTGTTCTAAAGCACATACCAAGAATCTAACGATTCGTGATCTGTGTTGTATCTCAGGTACGCTTTTATTGTACCTGTTCATGCGGCAACTTGGATGACATGACCTCACGCGCCCTAGCACCGGCATAAGCGGTATTAGATACAAATCTAGATGGCTATGATGGAAATTACAAGCGTCTAGTCCGTCATTCATAATCCAGCCGTCGTCCATTAGAGAATATCCGCGTCCATAATCCAAAGACCTATTCCATTTCCATATAACAGTATTAGCACCAAATTCAAAAGACAAAAGTATACATAAACATAGGCTTGTTTCCTGCAAGAGAGAAGCGGTCAACAGTTTTCAATGATGCCGGCAAGACATCATGATGTTCCAAAATATCAAATCCGTATCGCTGATCAGTATTCTTAATCCATAATATTCGTTATAGAGTCGTCGTCTAAAAATGATGTACCTCAGTCACGCTTTGATTGTGACTGTTCATATGAGTACCATGAGGATCTTGAAGTACATGGGCTCATACGGCCCCTAGCCCCGGGTTAAGCGGAATTAGACACATGTTACGAAACGTAGCGCCATAGATCTTGCACGCTACGTTCGTATTTTGCTATCAGCATGCGATATGTATCGCCAAATTTGAGAAACTTTGAGTGGAGGCGCTTGGTGGAATGGCCCTGTTTTATAAGTTTCTGCAACAATGTTTTGTGACGTTGATTAAAATCGTCACATTTAACACAGGATCTAGCAAATGCTACTAAGCGAGATATGTATACGCCATATGCAGGTCCCACTGGAATATTACTGTCCAGAAAGGGATAGTTTACGATGTCGAAATTGTAATCATCTCTTTTGTCATAAAGTCGACGAGAGAGAATGCCCGCTTCATTTTTATAGAGATAGAGATCTAAATAAGATGTGCCTGTAGGGCTATCTGTAGTTTCCTTCAAATGCAGTGAAGGTGGATATATATCCTTCACTGCGTCATTTATATAGCGATTATCCACAGCGAGAAGATCGTCTATATAGCGTTTGGTGAATGAGAAGGAACGGGCGTTGAATGGATCGGTTTTTGAAAGCGCCTGCATATAGTCATATTCATAAGAGAACAGATACAGGTCAGCCAACAGGGGTGCACAATTAGTACCCATTGGAATACCTATATGCTGCTGATATATTGTGTTGCCAAATTTCACATAGATATTTTTAATGAGAAATTCAAGCAACTCTATAAACAAAGAAACATCCCATGAATGATATCTCTTGTATGTAGTCGAGCTAAAGAATGCTTTATGGCTTCCGACATTAATATATCTACGATCAGTTTTCATGAACACAGATACTATTAATGAACTTATACGGTCAATAAGGTCCTCATGAGGGATTGTAGTATAGAGAGTCGAGAAATCCCATGTGGATACATGTCTGTACGGTATGTGACCTTTAGCATCAAGTTCTTCCGTAAGACATTTTGAGTTGCTCTGACAACTCGTATATTGGTAATTGGTGAGTTGTGTCGGTGTGACAACTCGTACACTGGGGATTCGTGAACTGTATCGTCGTCAGATCAAAATGATTGCATTTAACACAAAAGACTAGTCTCTAAAGCCCGATGTCTACCCAGCATCAACTTCCCACAATGCCAACATATACCAAATACCAAAAGGTCTGTACAGGGGGCGGGCCTCGGGGACAAAACGTCCACCAGCAGAATCTCGCCATATACAGGTAAAAATTAAAACCCATATCACGGAAGTGGGAAGAGGTGCCGACATACTGACAGAGCCACATGACTTCATAGTATAGTCCTCCGGTTAACTGGTTTTCTTTGCTTCATCACAATAATAAACTGTCTCACAAAAAGCAACCAACTTGTAAATTTCTGCCACAATGTTAACCAGCTGCTGTGACCACTCTGTTACGGAACCCCTTTCAGGACATTAATAACGAATCAGGGATTTGCAAGAGTGCGCCTTGAAGTGTGTAAGCGTGTCTAACTGGTCTCGTAATTCCCGGATCGTGTGGCTAGAAACATGGATGCAAGATGATCATATTCTGTGAAATAGATTTATTCATACTTACAACATATATAACCATGATTAACAGTAAGAACTGCGAGGCATAGCCAACTAGAAAATATACATTTAACCCATAGCTACCAAGCCCATTATTGTACGTCTTCAGTGTTCGGAATCTTGAAAACTCTCTGGATGTAGAAATCAAACCATATCTGAATTCAGACGTCGCGGGCCTCAATATGACCAATCAAAGGCGACTCAAAATGAGTCAGAGATTGACTGGATAATTGTGATTGACACTTAAAAAATTTGACGTATTCTAGTGGGCGTAGCAACTATAGGTCAATTATACAGTTACCGCCGCGCATATTGCATAATCGTGGTGGTTGAAATATGGATGAATATACATGAGAGATTTAACCCTTAACATTTCTAAGATACACCATCTTTAGGTAGAGGCCTGCTGTAGCGACGTTGTAGGCGACAGTTGATTTTTGCAGAGGTCTTCTGCAGCGTTGTTCATTGGTCAATGGTTCCAACTTTGAACAATTTAAATAGGATGTATGGTTTTGTATGTTAGAGTAATAATAGTTTTAAAAAGCTGTATAAGACTATTATAAAACTTATTTTTGCTAGGTGCATACAGCGGCTTTGTGGAACAGCATTATATTCGCAGAGACCTTTTTCAGCTTTCTATGAGATGATTATTTATCAATGGCCCGCTTCAGCATCTGTTTAGAACACCGTTACGTATTGCAGCGGCCTTCTTTAGTGGCCTTCTAAGGGTCATTTGGCAGCGGTCTTCTACAGCGACTTTCTAGAAGACCATTAATATTTTCAGCGGTCTTCTTAAGCGGTTTACTATGATACACAGTCTATTGGTGGCAGCCTGCTACAGCGGCGTTCTGGAAGACCGTTAAATTTTGTAGCGGCCTTGTTTAGCGTTCGATTTTTGCTGCATACCGTCATTTGGCAGCTGCCTTATTGAGTGGCTTCCAGCAATACCATCTCTGCTCAGCGGCCATTTGCAGCGGCTTTCTAGAACCGGTGGATTACTGCTGTGGTCTTTTTAGACGCTTTCTAATACAGTCTTTTGGCAGCAATATTGTGTAGAGGCTTGCTAGAAACCCTAATTGTTGCAGCTGTCTTTTTCAGCACCGTGATTGTTAAACCAAGAAATGCTACAGTCATTGGTCAATGTGTCGATTGAGTAAAGTAACATGTATGATTATGCTTAACAATAAATAGTCTCAATACTAATTAGCTCATATTATGTCATCATTCAAGCCTTTTCCGCTTTGTTCCTACCCCATACTGGCTAGAGTTAAACTCTTGCATATATTGCTGATGTCGAATATATAATTACTTCAGGTTTAACGACGTCAGTGTAACGTCATTAGTATGTTAATTAATTGTGTCAAGATACTCGAGTGAGCTAGATTAAATATGATATAGCTAAGTTGCGGATGCGCGTTGTCTTCAAATCCAAAATTGAGTTTCCTTCCCTT
>JAVTVY010012407.1:0-50887 GCA_036873755.1 Hanleya hanleyi
ATTGCCAAAGGCCACAGCACTGCTGCTAGACAGAAACAAGTGTACGACAGATTCAAACCCCGTGAACACCGATCCTTGTGCAGAACAAAGTTTGAATCTCACACTACTGCAACTGCTCAACCTTCGCCAGGTTCATAGCTGTCCCTTACAAAGACGGCAAAGTGACTTCATCCAGATTGCCGACAACACCGTCAGTCAGTTTGAAGATATGTGTTGAAAGACCTTCCAAATGGCGAAAGGCCGCATCACCGATGCTGGATATATATGTAGGTGTAGGACAGACCCAAACACCAAACAGCGGCCCTTGCATACAATAAAGATTGAATCTCACACTACTGCAAGTCCGAAACCTCCGGCAGGTTTATTGATCTACCTCACAATGCCGGCAAAATCGCTAATACTACAGGGACTTGATGCAGAATGCCGACAACACCGTAAGAGTCCGTTTGAAGACATGTATGAAAGGCCGACAAGAACGGTGCTAGATTGACATAGGTGTATGACAGATTTGAAAATCGTGTTTGTCTTGCCCACATTATTAAAACTTTTTTCCTACTATATGCTTTGATGAGCTCATCAGCGACGATAATTCAAAGTTGAATATCAAATAGTAGTAGTATTCAATTAGACGTATGATGAAGATGGATTAATTATGTGGATTTTTGTTAATTATGTGGAAATTCAATGTGGCTTTGATGTCCGTATTTGGACTAGCGTAGCGTCAGTGTATTATTGTGTCCGGTAAGGTATTTGCAGACACACTTAGAAGCATTCGACCACACCAACTTATACTCTCTGGTGTCTCCATGTCAGGGGACGAGAGTTCGTCAGCATCCAGTCATGTGCTCCTTTCACCTTATAGGTTCCAGGGGCGCCATCATGCTTCACGATGCTTCACGTCTTTTCGGAGATGACGTCACTTCCGGGCGATTACGTCTCTTTCATCAATGGTCGAAAGCCATGCCGCGGCGATCGAGGCCGACGAACAGGATGACTTGCAGCAGGCTTGTATCCAAATGCACCGCTATATCAGGAAAACAGCCATGCTATCTGTGAAGAGCATAGCCTCATCTCGCTTGAAATGAGTGGTCCGACGCATTTACCCACCTTGAAGACCAAGCTTCACTTGGAAGAGTATATGGGGTTACAACCTACAGAAACTCTGAGAAATACTGTCAAAATGTTTCCAATACAGTCTCCTGGACGAACTGGATCAGAGCGAATGGACGACCATTGAACACGAACAAGAGCGAACATGGCCGAAGATTGACGCAACACAAGGGCCGTTTCTGATTGGACAAGAGCGAACACGGCCGAGAATGTATCTGATATATGAGCAATAATCTGGGAGAAATGTAAACACACCCAACGCGGCTCTCTCGGATGGGTGTGATGTAGTGTACCCAGGTGAGGTAAATCTGCCAGGCTAGACAGACCCATCATGCCCACTACATTCTATCGTATTCTTAGACGGTCGCTAAGGCATACATAACGCGCCATGTTGTTAAACCATTGTGCATATGTACCTGTATACATGGATCATTTTGATCATGATAACCAGCCTTTGTCAGGATGGCCGGGTGGTCCAAGGCACTAATCTTACGTGTTGGTCCACACATGTGGGGACGTGGGTTCGAATCCCACTCCTGATATGCACCGTTTTGTTGTATTGCGACATGTTGTAAAGCTACAGTAGACGTGTACATAGGGATGTTTGACCATGATAGCCAGCTTTGTCACGATGGCCGAGTGGTCTAAGGCGCTAGTCTCAAGATCCAAGGTAATTCATTCACCGGGGGTATGGGAATACTGGTCAGCACATGCGGGCGTGGGTTCGACTCCTACTGCTGACACACCATTTTACTGATCACAATAACCAAATTCAACGCCAGAGGAGGCAACTCTTCCGCGGTAGGCAGATGCACCATGTCTTCACAGAATACCCTATGACGTATCCAGATATCACTGGTTACCTTAATGGACTAGTGTATATGGGTGTATGTAACCGATTAGTCCCACGTCCCCAACTAATCCGGCCGATTTGCTCACTACCGATGACGTCATTTATATCAATAATATACGTCCACATATGTATCCAAAGGTCACATAACCGCCTCTATGAGCCAGCTTATAAGGGTGTACTTTTCATCCATATGAGTGTGTAATTCGCCTATATCTGCGCTTTGCCTTCTACTTCTGAATGTTGTCAAAGTGACACCAAAGTCACACCATGACCAGAATACTGTATTATTTACACAACAAGAACTTTACATAGAATTCCCAACATTAGGCCCTGGACTGCTCGAAGATGCTTAGGGGTGGACCAGAGCGAATGGACGGTCATTGGATAAGAACAAGAGCGAACATGGCCGAAGATTGATGAAACACAGGGGCAAGCATACTAGACGCCTGTGTCTGTATGTTAGTCCTCATTCAAGTCTGCATCTGCTAATTTCCGTTATATTTTGTTGGAATATATTCCAAATTAGGATATCCACTCAAATTTGGCGATACATATCGCATGCTGATAGCAAAATACGAGCGTAGCGTGCACGATCTATGACGTTACGTTTCGTAAGTTGTCTTTAACCCGGGGCTAGAGGTCGTATGAACCCATGTACTTCAAGATCCGCATGGTGTTCATATGAACACCACAATTAAAGCGTGACTGAGATGCATCATTCTCTAGATGACGTCCTTACAACGAATATTATGTATTAAGAATACTGATCAGCGATACGGATCTGATATTTTTGGAACATTATGATGTCTTGTTGGCATATTGAAAACTGTTGACCGCTTCTCTTTTGCAGGAAACTAGCCTATATTTATGTATATTATGACTGTGTTTTTGAATTTGGTGCTAATACTGTTATATAGAATATGGAATAGGTCTTTGGATTATGGACGCAGATATTCTTTAATGGACGACGGCTGAATTATGAATGACGGACCAGACGCTTGTAATTTATGCATCACTATTTAAAGAATAACTGATCCCATTACTTGATTTGAGGATTAATTTCGTCTTCCTGTTGAATTAGCATTGCCCGATAAGAGTTTCTTTAGGTAATTTCAAATTTAGCCTAGTAGCCACGAAGAATGTTTAATCTGCATACTGTCGCTTCCTCTTTCAATCAATGCCTGTTTTTTTCAGATCAAACTTTCAATTTTTTCCAAAATCTCAATTTTACATGTTTTAACCTTTTAAATTTAATTTCAAATATAACTGAATTCGAAATTCAAACATTCTATCATATATCTGATCCATTATTTCTAGTTTATCTTACAGCCAGGCGATTGCTCTAGATGGTTCTTCTTACCGGATTGAAAGGTAATTGAAAACTAGTTTTAATTTTTTAACAGTCTGTGATTGCAACCGGTCAAACTAAAAGACATTTTTGAAGGGGTACCCTGGATACAACTTTTAGTACTTCTATTTGTACCTTCTCAGTGTAATTCAGCAGATGATAGACTTGGGGCTCTTTCCGTTGATGATTGCTTTACTGATAGGCTTTAAAACTGCAATAGTCAGTGCTTTTTCAGCTGTATATTTTTTGCAGTATATATATATTTTTTTTTTTACTGAGATTTGTTAGTACTCATGAACAGCATGATACTTATAATTTACTTTACTCTCCGGGGTGGAATTGTTTCACTTTTCGACCTATTTTTCGGAATCTGGCAGAGCCGGTGGTGCTATGTTAAAACTCACGCTGTTAGTGAATGAGGTACAGTGATTAGGATTTTATGTAGAGAAGGTCTTCATGACATCAATGAAATTGTTATCCGCTTCTATCTTGTAGGAAACCATTTTGTTGTGTTTGTTTGTTTTTTATTTATGTATTTTTCCATGCACATTTAGAATTGGTGCTGACATACAAAATAGATCTATCGATTATTAACGCGGAAATTATTATATGGACGACGGTTGAATATTGAATGTCGGATCATACGCTTGTAATTCAGATTTTCACGGTCATTACCTATCAGGAATTTTAACCTGTGTCATCTCAGAGTGTGCTTATCGCAAGGCTGAGAGAATTATTGCCTGGAGATGTTCGTGTATTTTTGTTTTTTTAAGGAAAATTATTGTCAAAATATGCCTGATGATATCTAAAGTGATTTACTGAACTGTGACGATTGTCCCCGATTTGATCGTACGGCGTGACTCATCGAGATCGTCTTGTATCATTTTATAAAGCAGCATTCCATTTGTACGTATTCTCCATCACTGGGATCAGGGAGCTACAGCTAGAGGTTTGCCAACATCTTGTGAGTTCAATTCCATTACAGTTAACATTGTTGTAGAGTCAGCCTTCTCTGTACATATTTATTGCTAAGGAGTGAGAAAGGGAAGGCGACTCCTGTCGAACTTAACGTCCAATTACATCTAGCAATGACATATGGACTGCAAGTGTTTACTAGCCCAATTCTGACAAACTCAATTTTACATTAGAGTAGACAAAAAAGCAAAGCCGACTCGTATAATATGCGGGGATTGGAACTTAGTTATGGAGCCATCAACGAACACCGACAATAGTAACAAAAAAGTCATCCCAAAGCCCGTCATACCGCACTCAATATACATAGATAACCCAGTGCTAACAACAACGAATTCATAACTTCATCCCAGTTACATAAGCGATGCACTGATTATCCGAGGTTACAGAACTGGTCTCTAAGCAGTAACTTCGAAATGTAGCGTCACAAATGCTGAGTGAACCGTGATCTGGCATCTAGCTTCTCAACCGAATGGTGAACTTTGAACCATGAACTGGCAGCTGACTTCCCGAACACAGTAAGCATTAGTAATTAAAGTGCTGACTAAAAAATACATATCCTCGCTCAATAAATAATTTGACAGTAGAAGAAAATTCACCACTACATTAAAACTTAAGGAATATCCCCAACAAGATTTTCATCCATGGCTATTCTTGTTAGATTCTTTACTCTTAGGAGTAGTTAAGGTAACTTACGTAACTTTGGTTTAACGTTAGTAAAGCCAAATAATAATTTCTTTGACCTGCTCCAAAAGTTGTTTGGTGCAGACAAAATACCCAAGTTTTATACTGTTAAATCTCATAATTAGGAGTGACTTAAACAACGTCGACTGGAGATTGAAACTGGGATTTCGTCCATTTTTTTGCTTTTTCTTATACATTTTAGCATGGATTTTTGTTATATATCTAAAATATTACACCTTGAACCATTTTTTCAAATTAGGTGACAAATGTCGCACACTACTGATAACTGCTGACCATTCGCAACCGAAGCGGGAGAGATATAGGATATATGACTTGGAAAATCCTTTGGGTTAATGAACACTGGTCAGGAGTATGAATTTGTCAATACGGACAAGTAATATATATGATAGCTATCACTTGAAATACGATTACAGCATCACCAATAAAAGGGCATGAGTTAGAGGGAGCACCATATACCGCTATTACCATTTATTGATGATGCTATCATCGCATTTTTTAATTATCACTTCTAAGTCCTCCCCAATTTATTGGAGATAACCAAGCCCCCTCACCAATAAATGGTGATGAACCACCGTTAATTGGTGAGAACAGGGCCTCACCGCCGATACATGGTGATCAGCCATCACAATTATTCTGTCTGTGTTGGCCTTCAAGAAATTAGCTTGTGTTTGTCTATATTTTTAATTTCTACTTTTTGCTTGCATTGTTAATTAAATAAGTTGGAGCGATATGCAAGAGGTGGGCAAAATTGACGTCTGGCGACTAAAAACCAACCATATATTACTATACAGGAAAGTATCCCTCGGCACCTAACATTCAGACCCGAGAATACGGTGGATTGGCGGACTTAGCCTTAGTATGTATCTCAGCAGCGCTTTTATTGCACCTGTTCATGTGGAGACTATGAAGTATCCACACGACCCCTAACACCGGCTTAAGCGGAATTAGATACGTTAGCTCGGGAGCTGTGACGACGGATCAGCTCAAACAACTCATCTGATGTCTGAAAAGGCCCTTCGATTATGGATGTGGCAATTCTTTATCGACAAATAATATTTAGGATTGCCGATCTAAACCGTCGAATATTATTTATTTCCCAGACCACAGGATGAAGAGTGATCATGGGAGTGCCAGCTGGTGGTCGAAGCTGACGTTCTGGTAAGTACCTTTACAAATATAATTGAGTTTGTAATTGCTGTTCTCAAACTGATGCTGTGAAGAGGGCTGTGACGAGAGACAGCCTAACCCACTGGTCAATGAGGAACTTAATCATGAAGGGTCTTTAAGCTTATCAAGTTAAAATACCAAGAGAGTACGCTCACTTAAACTATGTTTGTTAGGTAGTTAAGCTATCACAACTAAAGCAGAACAGGTTATATTGTGACTCTAAAATGGCCTTCGTGGACTACGCCACACCTGTGGCATGCTCATTGGTAATTGATGATACGCGTTTGGGTACAACAATCATATGATATACACACTATCCGGTCAGAATACGGAAGCGGAGAATATTCAAGACCATCTAATTTAGATTGAAGACTTATAATCTTCATCGAATACCTGTAATTTAATCCAACTCAAGTTCGAAATATATATACCTTTGCACATGAAGATGTTCAGTATAGGCCACGACGGTATTCATCGTTTGAAAACTATTATTCATGTCCAAGAAGTATTTTCCTATTCAAATGTGAATAGTAGTAGTTCAAGACTACAAAAAACCATTAATCACTGCACGTGAGCATTCAAGGCTGCACGTGACCAGAATTGAGGACATCTAATATCAATTCACATGTATTGATGAATACCATCACCACCATATTTTCCTCACATCATGAATTTTCTTCATTTGTTTTCTTCAAAACCGGTAGCCTATACTCATCTGAACAGTGACGATCCAGCCATGATCAGGCTATGTAAAATCAGCCATACGCGATTAACTCACGAAAATTTACTAAAAAGGAGCCAGTCCCAAGAGCCAGTGCCACGAAGATCTCACCGTGTCTTGGGTCAAAACTTTATTCTTGAATGAAATGCAAGATAAACACTCATCTTTGTGTGGAAAATTTCGTCGTGGTCTAAATGAATGTCCTGATAAGTGAACCCGCCTGCCTTGAACTAAGTCCGTATCTTAATAACAAAATTTGCATTTTGGAGCAATTTTTTCCGATTGGAATTCCATGGAAAGCAGTAGTCAAGTCCAACAATTTCAGACGTGACAAGACGTAGTGTTATTCTTATCGACTGTATAGATTTTAAGATTGTAAGAGATTCTTTTTATCGAGCAACTACTTTAAAAGATCTTTTTGGTCGGGTGAGGGAGAAATGTGTCTTAGGTTATTCGAGAGAAATCTGTTTGTTCCATAAGTTTGAATGTGTGTATGTTTTAATGTGTTGGATTACTAAGTCATTGACTTGAATACTTAGAATTGTGTTTGATCGACGCTAAAGAACTGAAATATTGCTGAACCCGACGTTAAACCTTAATTCTCTCTCTCTCTCTCTCCAACCAAACATTCTCAGTGACCTACGGTACCCGTCAGTGTTAAGCAATGTTCATATCCCAGATTTACACAACTACATGTGCAGCTTCAAACAGTTCGAGATATACCCGTATCAACCCTTGGCCTATCCTGTTCGGCGTTCAATTTTTTCTGTGCTTGTGACTTGATGGATGTACGTACCTGGGCATGAAGCCTTGGGGTGGTGTATTTGGATCCCAGACCTAAGGTTATTTTACATGTGTCCTTTTCGGAGTCCAACCAGCTTACTGCGGCGTAGCAGTAGTGGAGTAAACCTTTGAAATGGGGAACTCGCTTTGGCAGTTGGCACGAGTGCCACAGTTTGAGAAAAGGAAATATCTTACACGTGCGTTTTTGACTGGCAGAGAATATATTGATACTCCAGTTCAACGCCCTGAGGGACGTCATGTGAATCGTTAATGGTACCCTACGGTCTTGAATGGTCAAGTGCAATCATGATAGGTCGCATGCAGTCTTGTGCGGTAAATTTTATTGTGACCCATCACTGAGTGCTTGCCGGAGTTCAACCATCCAAATGGGGACAATGGTAACCGTGTTCTGGGGAGTTGCCGCTTTTTCACATGAGGGAAGATTATGTGATGTCACTGACTTGATTTCAGCACTCAATGTGGTCACGTGAAGACCTGAATAGCCAGAAAGCGTCTTGGATGGTCTTTTTCGTCTGGAGTGAATAGCAACGATCATCCTGGATAAAACTTGTTCGTCTTGGACATGAATACTGCTGAACTGAAAAATGTCCCCCTTGGCCTCGAAATTGTGTATTTATTGCTCAAATCTACACCTGCTGTTGCTAATGGCCTTATCTCCCTTTAGGAGCATCCTTACAAATAGTTAAAACGAAAGGTTGTCTCCCCTTAGGGAGCTCTCTCAGCCCAGCTAGGTTACTTAAGCTCTGTCCAATCCTGAATCTCCCTCTTTCTCTATTTGTACCTACCTGCTCGCGAGTGGTTGCATACCAAGGAAGTGTCCTATAGTGCTGGTTTGGTTGTTGTTGGTTTGACCTTCGGTTGTACCTTTGCTAAACTTGTATTTCTCTTGCTGTATTTCTTAGACATTATGTCTGTGATATCTATCCCTGTAAATTCTAATTCTTGTCGCTCGTGTGGGCAGTTTTGGACTAGTTTGGATGCTCACACCGTCTGTTTTCCATGCAAAGGTCACATTTACCGTCGGGCCACGTGTTCAGAGTGTCTATCTTGGGGTAATATCGCCTGGAGGAATTATGCCCAGGCGCGGCGTGCGTATTTATTACGCGCTACGGAAGACCCTGCTTTATCTGAGGACGAAATGAGATTGCTTTAGTTGGAGATCTGAAATTTAACGAGGACCTTGTTGGTTTATCGCATAGACTTAAAAGCCGGGCTTTATCATCTTGTCGTCTTTTAGTGGGACTGTTGCGCGAGGAGATAACGATAATGTTCCAGACAGTCTGGGTTCTACTGGTAAAGCCTTGTCTGGGGTACCTTTGAAACCTGTTTCTTTGTTCGAGACAACAAAGGACTCTATCCCCAGGCCGGGTTTGCCTGAGCGGTCTATTGTTACTGCGAACAAAAGATTTCTGCTTCACCGCGTGTCATTTCACCTTTTGTCAGACGGTCTATCTCTGTCTGGTTCTTTCAAAAAGAAAAAAACATCATCGCATGTCGACTTCACCTCTGCGGTTTAAATCTCGTTCTTCCTCTGCTGTTTTATCTAAAGCAGCCTTTCGGTCTATGGAGGGTCGTTCGGACTCTACTTTGAATTTTCAAATTGCGGATTTACAGCCTCCGGTCTCTACGTTTGTTGACTCGTCACTTCGTCGTTTCCGTGCTTCCAAACGACGCTCTTGTACATCGCAACGCCGTTCACGTTCTCGTTCGCCTGTACGTCGTTTTGTTACTCCGCCTCGACGTTCTGTTACGCCATCTCGTCGTTTCTCATACACCTGTGCGTCGTTCTCATACACCTGTACGTCGTTTTCATACACCTGTACGTCGTTCTCATTCTCCTGTTCGTCGGTCTCGTACACCTAATATTCCTAGTACTTCTTTACGGCTTTCCCGTTCTCCGGTACGCCGTTCTCGTACTCCTGTTCGACGTTCCGGTACGCCTCCACGCCTATTGCCACGTCAAGTTCGTCAGTCACAGACTCCATTTCTTGATCAATCTCTTGATCGGTTATTGTCTACCTCTCGCCGTTGGCCCGTCGTTTGTTCTCCCAAATCGGATTCGACGTCTTCGTCTGATAGTCAAGATTCCTCATCTTCTTCGGATAGTTCGAAGGATTCGTCTAAGATGCCATTTTCAGACAAGATGGCGGCTCTTTTGGCTCTCGTTCCGGACACGCCCGTTTCTTCTAATGCTGTCTCTTCATCTGCTCGGGTTAAATGTCCGACAGCGGCTTCTTCCGCGTTCACGTCAACTTCTCCAAAGACGCCTCTCACGTGTGCTCCGTCTCCAGCTTGGGAGTCTAATTGTATTGTGTTTGATCGTCAATTGGAGGATGACAACAACTTTAAGAAGCCCTCGTTTTCATTTACCAACTTCATGATAACGTTCTTCCCGACAAACTGCCCAAACGTGATCGTGATTTGAGTCAGGTTTCGAAATCTTCTGAAACAACATCTATTGCGGTTCCTATCAAAGTTGTCGATAATCTTATGGAGATGTTGCTGGCAATGCAACGTATTACATCTTTCGCGGATTGGTTTTTGTTGGCTACTTCTCGGATTACTTTTGTTCCTGCGTTACTTCAGAGCGATGGTTCGGCTCGTTTGTCTCCTGGTCGTCTTACCTACTTACGAGCTTTCATTGACACGCTCAATATAGCTAACCTTCATGTCATTAAGGCGGGTGCTTTTTCCTATGTTTCGCTTCTTCAAGCTCAGCGTAAAGCATTGCTTCAGTATGTCAAGCCTGACGTTCCATACTTTGTGAGGGATCAACTGTTACAACCTCCGTTATCCTCTAAGTTTGTTTTCAACAATGCTATCGAGTTCGTCATGCCTAGTATTCGTGAGGAACGGACTTCTCGATTGATTTTTGCTGCGGCTCAGCGTCCTGCCTTTTCCGTGGATCGGAAACCTAACCGGAATCGTGTATCCAAGCCTACACAACGTGAGGTTTTTCCACATGGTAATTTTCATGGCTTCGACAAACCTCCACAAGCCCGTGGCCGTCGTTCCACCCGAGGGAAATTGTCCAGAGGAAGAGGTGCTTCCAACAAATGACTATCCGTTTTCCATCTCCCATCCTCATACCAGAGATTTTCATCTGCCCGCATTCCGCCCTTTCAATCTCAGGTCGTCGGCGGCCGTTTACAACATTTCTGGGAGAATTGGCAGCTCATAACAGACGACGACTGGATTATCAAGACATTGAAGTATGGTTTCGTCTTCAACTTTCAGTCCCAGCCCAGACTCATCTCTCGGCCTCGTCCTTCGCTACTGCCAGTTCCGGCCGGACACGTTCAGACGCTTCTTTCCTCTGCCGCCACGCTCATCGCCAAAGGTGCCGTCAGAGAGCTGCCGCTTGCCGAAGACAGCGTCGGTTTCTACAGTCATGTCTTCCTTGTCCCGAAGAAAGATTCGGACCAAATGCGGATGATCATAGATCTCAAGGGTGAAGTCTATAGAAGAGCCAAGGCATCTGAAATTAAACAGTAGGCTGGTTCATTATATGCTAAACAGCAACCGTGTTTTGGGAGAACCTCTATAAAACAATATATTTTCTGAAAGAATAGGCTCTTGCCATGAAGCCGAGACAGATGTAAGCATAACTGACCGAAATCGGGGTCCCCATAACCCCTACTGAACATGCCCCAAACTTCAGGAAAATCCTCTAAACTTGGTCCAAAATAGGTCATATTCTCTCCCCATCACAGAAAAAACTTGACAATCGATTGCTATGAAACTCACCGACACTGTGCCCAGTCGAAAGATCAACAAAAATTAGCAAAGAAAATAGGGGGTCGACCATGCCGTTTTCAAGCTCATTTTTCCACTGTAAAATATACCATGCGCAAGCGGAAAAAGGCCCCAATTTGCAGCCACACTTCCATCTACATAATGAAGCATGGACCAATCTAACTGGCAAAATACCATGTACTGATTTGAAGCAAATCAACCAGTCAACTGAATGATATTACAAATATTAATAAACAATAAGCCAATAAAAATTCTCATGGAGTCAAACCTGGTGGAATATTAATTTCAAAGATTTTGAGGGGAACCAAAAATCCGCAACTATGGTCTACCCCCTTTAAGTGAGGGGTACTCTTTGTGGATTTATTTTTATCTACTCCCTTCAATCTATGGGTCTGTACAAGTATAACGGTATATGATAGTCAATGGTTGAAAGTCCTATTAAGATAAAACAGAGCCACAACTTTCCCCCTACCCCATTCATATTTTGACAGTTTTTGCGACGCCATTTTTTTCAGGCTAGACCGCTATGTCAAATCTGAATAGATCTGACTGAAAATTTTGCATCCAGTACTAATATTGTTTACTATTATGTTGAACACAATTCAAAACAATGCTATTCACACCCAACACAGGACTGGGGTTATTAAACCAGCACAGGGGCTTGGGCTAGAAAGGCGGGGGGAGGGGGGGTTGGGTGGATAACTCTTAGCATGGCAGGGGAATATCTGTTACATTGTGTGTAGTATTCCCAACTCTAATGCTGGTTCAATGAGGTGGGGGTGGGTGCGTAGGGTTGTTTTAATGGTCCCGGGAATTATTCTGTGACACTAAAACTTTTGAAAAAGTCCCGGGCCAATTGAAATAACCCTACCCCCCTTCCCCCCCCCCGCTACCCCAGCACCAACATTGATGTTGACAATACTACACACATTGTAACAGATATTTCCCTGGCAAGCTAAGAGTTATACACCCCCCCCCCCACTTTCTAGCCCAAGCCCCTGTGCTGGTTTAATAATTTCAGTCCTGTGTTGGGGGTGAATAGCATTGTTTTGAATTGTGTTCAACTTGATAGTAAACAATATTAGTGCTGGATGCAAACTTTTGAGTCAGATATGCAAATGTAATGTTATATGAGAAAATGCCTGTTCTGTTATATAAGTGAGGGGTACTTTTGGGGGGTTTATTTTTATCTACTCCCTTCAATCTATGGGTCTGTACAAGTATAACGGTATATGATAGTCAATGGTTGAAAGTCATATTAAGATAAAACAGAGCCACACCTTTCCCCCTACCCCATTCATATTTTGACAGTTTTTGCGACGCCATTTTTTCAGGCTAGACCGCTATGTCAAATCTGAATATATCTGACTGAAAATTTTGCATCCAGTACTTATATTGTTTACTATTATGTTGAACACAATTCAAAACAATGATATTCACACCCAGCACAGGACTGGGTTTATTAAACCAGCACAGGGGCTTGGGCTAGAAGGGGGGGGGGGTGATAACTCTTAGCATGGCAGGGGAATATCTGTTACATTGTGTGTAGTATTCCCAACTCTAATGCTGGTTCAATGAGGTGGGGGTGGGGGCATAGGGCTGTTTTAATGGTCCCGGGAATTATTCTGTGACACTAAAACTTTTGGAAAAAGTCCCGGGCCAATTGAAATAACCCTACCCCCCTCCCCCCCAGCACCAACATTGATGTTGGCAATACTACACACATTGTAACAGATACTTCCCTGGCATGCTAAGAGTTATACCCCCCCACACTTTCTACCGCAAGCCCCTGTGCTGGTTTAATAATTTCAGTCCTGTGTTGGAGGTGAATAGCATTGTTTTGAATTGTGTTCAACTTGACAGTAAACAATATTAGTGCTGGATGCAAACTTTTGAGTCAGATATGCAAATGTAATGTTATATGAGAAAATACCTGTTCTGTCATATAGGGTGCAGTCTATAGAAGAGCCAAGGCATCTGAAATTAAACAGTAGGTTGGTTCATTATATGCTAAACAGCAACCGTGTTTTGGGAGAACCTCCATAAAACTATACATTTTCTGAAAGAGTAGGCTCTTGCCATGAAGCCGAGACAGATGTAAGCATAGCTGACCGAAATCGGGGTCCCCATAACTCCTACTGAACATGCCCCAAACTTCAGGAAAATCCTCTAAATTTGGTCCAAAATAGGTCATATTCTCTCCCCATCACAGAAAAAACTTGACAATCGATTGTTACGAAACTCACCGACACTGTGCCCAGTCGAAGGATAAAAAAAAATTAGCAAAGAAAATAGGGGGTCGACCATGCCGTTTTCAAGCCCATTTTCCCACTGTAAAATATACCATGTGCTCGCAAGCGGAAAAAGGCCCCAATTTGCAGCCACACTTTCGCATTGCCATCTACATAATGAAGCATGGGCCAATCTAACTGACAAAATACCATGTCAACTGAATGACATTACAAATATTAATAAACAATAAGCCAATAAAAATTCTCATGGGGTCAAACCTGGTGGAATATTGATTTCAAAGATTTTGAGGGGGACCAAAAATCCGCAACTATGGACTACCCCCAAGAGGCTCAACAAGTTTCATCTCGCCATGCCGCCTCATTTCAAGATTACGCCAGTCTCATCGATCCGGGCCCGCGTACATCACCGGGATTGGTTGGCCTCCATCGATTTGCAGGACGCATATCTCTATATACCTGTTCATCCTCGTCATCGGCGATTCCTTCGTTTCACCATCAACGATCGTCGGTTCGAGTGGCAAGTCCTCACGTTCGGAGTCAACATCGCTCCATGGCTTTTCACCCGTATCACTTCTTCAGTCATGGCGTTTCTCCATCTACGGGGCATTCACATCGAGGTTTACATAGACGACATCCTCTTGTGGGCTGCGGACAAGTCACTTCTCAACGCTCAGGTCCGTTTCACTCTGCTCGTTCTACGTCATCTCGGGTTCATACCTCCCCCTCAGAAGTCCAGGGTTGGTTCCAGCGCAAATTCGTCGTTACATCGGGGCGCACCCCAGAGGACCGGTGGACCAAAATTTAGGCGTTGATACTAAGGTTTTTGTCATCAACTTATCAAACTCGTCAGCGGTGGCAAAGCCTTTTGGGTTTACTCACATCCACGCAGACGTTACGGACGTCTCCAAGTTCGGCCGCTGCAGTACCATCTGTCTCCTTATCTACAGACGTCATCCCTCAATCCTGTTGTTCCGGTATTGACGTCCCTACATCCACATCTGATTTGGTGGCAGTCCCGCCATAACGTCATGCGGGGAGTTCCCTTCCGAATCACCATCTCTACACCGATGCTTCCGAGACCGGTTGGGGAGCCCATCTGGACGGTCTGGAGGTGCCCGGCAGATGGTCGAGTTTGGATGCCAGACTTCACATCAACCTTCTGGAGATGAAGGCAGTCATCCTATCAGTTCAGCATTGGAGTTGGCGTCTCCTGAATTCGTCCCTTCTCATCGCTACGGACAACTCTACGGTCATTGCTCACATCAACAAGATGGGTACCACCCGATCTTTCTCAACGTTTCGTCTGGTGTGGGATCTTTACGATTGGGCTCTCATTCATCAGTGTCATCTCAATGCTCGCCATGTTCCGGGTCGGCTCAATGTCTTAGCGGACCGCCTTTCTCGTCTCGACACCGTCCTTCAGACCGAATGGGAACTTCATCTTGAGGTCTTCCGTCAGATCTGCAGCGTCTGGGAGGCCCCCTTGATCGACCTGTTTGCGACGAGGAACAATGCACAGCTTGCCCTCTTCGTCACTCCGATTCTGGACCCTCAAGCCTTCGCCATCGACGCTCTTTCAATCAACTGAGACAACTAACTGGCTTATGCCTACCCACCCATGGCCCTGATTCAGGAAGTTCTTAAAAAGATTTCTCAACACGACTGCGTCATTCTGCTCGTGGTTCCGTGGTGGCCTCGTTGTCAGTGGTTTCCGGTACTGGTCCCACTTCTCACTGCTCCCCCACGTCGTCTTCCTGTTTGGCCCAGCCTGTTGCGTCAACCTCACGGGATAATTCATCACAACCCACAGTGGCTCAACTTACACGTCTGCAGACTATCCAGAGTGCACTTACAGTCCAAGGATTTTCAGTAGAAGTTGCACAGACGATGGTTTCAGCCAATCGATCTTCCACATCACAGCTCTATCAATCGAAATGGGCCTATTTCGTCTCCTGGTCCCGACTCTGCCTCTATTTCCTTAGTAGCTGACTTCCTCCTTCACCTACATCGTGATAAAAAGTTTCAAATCAGCACCATTGAGGGGTACCGGTCTGCTTTGGCTAGAGTTTTACGTCTTTCGACCGGCATCGACATTAGTCTAAACGACAGTATCAACTCAACTCTAACCCCACGGGCTTTCGCCTTACAGTCTCGCCGTACTCGCCAGCTGTTACCGAAGTGGGATATTGGTGTGGTTCTTTGTGCCCTGCCTCGTAGGCCCTTCGAATCTTTACAGTCCGCCTCTATTAAAGCTCTTTCCTACAAGACTGCTTTTCTGGCGGCTTTTGCTTTGGCGTCTAGAATTTCCGAACCTCACGCTCTGGAAAGATCATCTTTGACCTGGACGGCAACTTGGTCTCGCATTTCCTTTCGTCCCGTCCCTGAGTTCATTGCCAAGAATGATGCTGTGCGCCAAGGTCCGTGTGCTCAACGTTTGTACTCCATCCCTCCTTTATCAGACTTTGTTCATGATCTTGAGGACGACATCCTTTTATGCCCTATACGAGCCATACGTCACTATCTCACTCGTACCGACCCTGGTCGGGGGTCTCGTCGTCTATTATTCCTGTCTCTTCAACCAAATGCAGTGCGTGACATTACCAAGAATAATATTGCTTCTTGGTTGAAGAAGACCATTAAGTGGACATATCAACTTGCCATTGGCGCTCCCCCACTTCTGTTCTCTGCTTCTTCCCATGAAATTCGTGACATCGCTACATCATGGCCTTTATGGAAGAACCTATCCCTTCATGACATTGTCCAGTCCTGTGCATGGACGGCCAATTCAACGTTCACCGATTTCTATCTGAGAGATATGTCAGTACAATCAGATAGGGTGACTACGCTTGGGCCCCTGGTGGCTGCCCAGCACGTGGTCCAGTAACTTTCAAAAAGAGGGGGGGGGGGGGCATTTTCGTTCAGCGCAGCAAGTCGGTCAATCAGCCAGCTTGCTGCATCATCTCATCTAATCAGTCATTTCATATGTCCACCATATTACGTGATCACCTCAATAGGTCAGCCTGCCAGCCGCCAACTCACAAGACATCTTTCAAGACCTGACACAAGGATGAGTATTGGTGTTTAGGTATACTTGTGTCAATTTCAGGTTTAAAGTACAGAGAGTTTAGTGCTTGAGGGCTATTATGACCAACTTATGAGATCATCTCTAGAGAGGCAGCTGCTGTCAACTCACAAGTCATCTTACAAGACCTGACATTCGTGAGTACTACTTTCAGGTTTACCAGTGTCAGCAACAGGGACTAAAGTACAGAGAGTTGACGATGGGCACCTTGTATTCGATGTTGTCGGGATGTACATGACCACTTCTATTCGTTATACGCTACCGGCCCGAGTTCCTTCGTGGGGGTAAAATTGTGCACCACATCCACGATCACGGTTTGCATGGATGAGTACATCCAACAATCTATTATGATTACTCCATGACTACCCACGGCGTCACCGACCAGGGTCCCTCTTGTCGAGTACTAGTGTGCCATGTCCGTGATCATCTCAGCGGTTACTCTGCCTGCTGTGTTGGTAGTGAGCCATTAGCAACAGCAGGTGTAGATTTGAGCAATAAATATTAAACATTTATAAACAATGTTAGTATTTATTATCAAATCAAACCTGCTGTTGCTTTGATTACCCTCCCGTCCTGCCCCTCACTCCACGGCCTTGCACACCACACGTCTCGAGTGAGAAAGAGGGAGATTCAGGATTGGGCTGAGCTTAAGTAACCTAGCTGGGCTGAGAGAGCTCCCTAAGGGGAGACAACTTTTCGTTTTAACTATTTGTAAGGATGCTCCTAAAGGGAGATAAGACCATTAGCAACAGCAGGTGTAGATTTGATAATAAATACTAACATTCACTGGGTGAAAGTATTAGGTTACCGGTTCACCGGAATTCAGTTGGAAACTCATTCACCCCAGTTTCCGTTAAGTTTCCGGTCACCGGAAACAGGTCACTGGTTTCCGGGAGGTTTCCGGAGAATTTCTCACCGGAAACTCACCGTAAACCTGTTGGAAACCACTGCCGGAAACCCACCTGAAACCACAGGTTTCCATAAGGTTTCCGACATGGTTTCTACCTGGTTCACTAAAAGATCAAATACATGTGTGCATATCCTGAAGTGTAAATTACATTGAACCACAGCACATGTATAGATATAAAACCATCACATTTATTAAGCAAACAGGTTACCGGTAACTTGCCCATAATTATATACATGTAAATGCAATATTCCAAGATATACTACTATATAGGGACAACTTGCAAAATGTGTGAGGAATGCATATATTCATGGTGACATTGCTAACCCGACACCGCCCATGATATATCATGTTGCGATGTTTCGAACCTCTTTTTTATCACCGTGGGTTCTCATCAGGGGAAACGGTATAATAATTGCATAAACGAATATGGACAATGCAATAATACATGCACCTTATGATAAAGTAGTGATATTAATTCCCTAGATATATCCACAGCATTGTGGTACACACTGTGTTTAAAGACCGTGATACTATCGTGTCTTCTTATTAACTACAACTTGTGGACAACTTATCAGATTGAACATTACAGGAATACAATATGAGAGATCCCGGATTTCAAGAAATGAAGGAGATAGCTCTAGTACAAAATTTTATAGCCTTATTTGAAATAGATTCTCTTTTCCAACGCTGAAAAAGATACATGTATTGGAGCTGAAACATCAAGTTCATCAAGACATCTCTTCACGCGAGTTGTCTGTAAAACAAAGAAAAGATCAATTAATGGTCAGCAGAACAAGATACTGGAAATTGTCTAATGCAAAGCAGTATTTATGACAAAACACCTCAACAATGTACATGTAAATGCACACAGTAATGAAACAGAATTCAAATCACTGGACTGGGGATGTGGGTGGGGGGGGGAGTGGTATTGGTAGGTGGTGGTGTGTTTGGGGGTGGCGGGGAAAATACCCAACTATGGATGGGAATTTGGGCCGAACTGGTCAGTACATGGCGCCACATTGTGTATTTGAACTGGATGATACCCCATGCATGCCATCCAACTAACTTTGGTATGACATTATTTGCTATGAACAAAATAAGAATGATTTAAGATGTTATATTAGGATGATAGCCCATGCATACCATCCAACTGTTTGTTAGTAAAACAAATGGTTTTCCTGTAAACAAAATAAGAAATACATGTACCGGTAGCATATATTTCATCAATATCAATACTTGAACTGACTGATAGAACTAGATGATACATGTAGCTCACAGGTACCAACAAACTTTTAGGTAGGGCATATACTTTTCTGTAAACAATTTTTCAGCCATATTTGACCTGGATTAAAGCCCATGCATAGCATACCGTCGTTGACTTTTTAAAATCTGCACGAGAGCTGTAAATTGCATTCCTTATCAGATTTGATGATAGTGAATGGCTCGTTTCCATATTATAACTTATGGAATAGTGTAATATTTGCAAGAGCTGTTTTTCATGCTCCTGAGCCAAATTTTGCGAGAGAGATGGGGAGCGAGAGCTGTCGCTCTCCTTAACATGAGATTGATCTAATCAAAACCCCTCGGCTTTCCCCAAGTGATTGAGACCCATGTGTAGTGTGAATTGGGGAAGAGATAGTTCTATGTGGGATGATCAAGATATACCGGTAGTTGGCTACATTCAGGCATATAGGACAGAAATAGAAAAATTATATATCTGTAAAGGGGCAGAACTTTGTAAAATATGGGTCGAGGGGTGCCACTTTCGACAGGCGTCTGACTTAGCACTCTGTAAAATAAGAATCGAGACAAATAAGATGTACCGAACACGGATCTGCGGATATAACTTGTACATTCAGTTACAGATAACAAAATTGGAGATTATTACATCCGAAAGGGGCATAACTCCATAAGCAAAGGCGAGTAATCCTTTGTTGACTTGTAGAATACAACAATAAGTTTCCAAAATATAGTAGCTATACCGAACACACTTCTGCAAATATAGTTGGTTACATTCAGGCATATAGGACAGAAATAGAAATTAATATATCAGTAAAGGGGCATAACTCTGTAAAGTATGGGCCGAGGGGCGCCACTTTCGATAGTCGTCTGACTTGGCACTACTGTAAAATAAGAACCGAGACGAATAAGCTGTTCCGAACATGGATCTGCAGATATAACTTGTACATTCAACTACATATAGCAAAATCGGAGATTATTACATCCGAAAGGGGAATAACTTCATAAGCCGAGGCGAGTAATCCTTTGTTGGCTTGTAGAATACAGGAATATAAATAAGTTTCCAAAATATAGTAGCTATATCGAACACAGTTCTACAGATATAGTTGGTTACATTCAGGGATATAGGACAGAAATAGAAATTAATATATCTCTAAAGGGGCATAACTCTGTAAAGTATGGGCCGAGGGGCGCCACTTTCGATTGGCGTCTGACTTAGCACTCTGTGAAATAAGAACCAAGACGAATAAGCTGTACCGAACACGGATCTGCAGATATAACTTGTACATTCAGCTACAACTAACAAAATCGAAGATTATTACATCCGAAAGGGGCATAACTCCATAAGCCGAGGCGATTAATCCTTTTTTGGCTTGTAGAATACAACAATATAAACAAGTTTCCAAAATATAGTAGCTATACTCAACACAGTTCTGCAGATATAGTTGGTTACATTCAGGCATATAGGACAGAAATAGAAATTAAAAAATCTGTAAAGGGGCAGAACTCTGTAAAATATGGGCCGAGGGAAGCCATTTTCGATAGGCATCTGAAATCGCTATAATCGCTATATAAATGACGCAGTGAAGGATATATATCCACCTTCACTGGATTTGAAGGAAACTACAGATAGCCCTACAGGCACATCTTATTTAGATCTCTACCTCTATAAAAATGAAGCGGGCATTCTCTCTCGTCGACTTTATGACAAAAGAGATGATTACAATTTCGACATCGTAAACTATCCCTTTCTGGATAGTAATATTCCAGTGGGACCTGCATATGGCGTATACATATCTCGCTTAGTAGCATTTGCTAGATCCTGTGTTAAATGTGATGATTTTAATCAACGTCACAAAACATTGTTGCAGAAACTTATAAAACAGGGCTATTCCACCAAGCGCCTCCACTCAAAGTTTCTCAAATTTGGCGATACATATCGCATGCTGATAGCAAAATACGAACGTAGCGTGCAAGACCTATGGGGCTACGTTTCGTAACATGTGTCTAATTCCGCTTAACCCGGGGCTAGGGGCCGTATGAGCCCATGTACTTCAAGATCCTCATGGTACTCATATGAACAGTCACAATCAAAGCGTGACTGAGGTACATCATTTTTAGATGACGACTCTATAACGAATATTATGGATTAAGAATACTGATCAGCGATGCAGATTTGATATTTTGGAACATCATGATGTCTTGCCGGCATCATTGAAAACTGTTGACCGCTTCTCTCTTGCAGGAAACAAGCCTATGTTTATGTATACTTTTGTCTTTTTGAATTTGGTGCTATTACTGTTATATGGAAATGGAATAGGTCTTTGGATTATGGACGCGGGTTGTCTCTAATGGACGACGGCTGGATTATGAATGACGGACTAGACGCTTGTAATTAGCACTATATAAATAAGTGTTAAAAATTTGGTGGTAGTGTCTCAAGCGGTTTTGCCTAAAATGCGGTAACGGACGGACGGACGTACGGACGGACGTACGGACGCCCCCACGGATGATACATTATGTGACTTTATTTGGGTATGATGAGTACTTGTGTGTCTTTTCGGCATTGTGTGTTTAGCCGCACAATGTCTCCATTTAAATGTGTCTGATTGGTCATTATGTGACTTTTGGGAAGGTCCTGGAAAAAGCCCCACAATGTTTTCTATTTTCGCTGTCCATGATGCAATGTCCATCTATTGGACAACTCCCGTAAGGTGGCTCCCTCTGTCGCCATTATTATGCAATAAATTTGCCGCGAAACTTTAACCAATCATAATGGCATGATCCGCCACGTGACCCGAGGGCGCGCATTGATTGGTCGAATCCTCTTCCATGCTGGCCAACTCAGCGATGGTACATTGTGAGGCTGTCAACGTTTTGCACTTCTGAAAAGGGCTGTGAGATTCGACCATGATCGACGGTAAGAATGTATTTTTTATTCCAAAAATTTGTTGAATATTTTGTCTATATTTTAATAAACCTGAATACCATAATAACTGGCAAGTGAAAGCAATAGTTTTCTGTTGTTGTCCCAAAGTAACTGCGCCATAATCCGATGGCCGAAATATTTTTGCAAGTTGCAACGACGACAACGTTTTTACTCACCTTTCAAAAATATTTCAATCTAGCGTAACCGTAGCTATTTATTTATTGCTGACGGGAATGTTTGTGTTTGAAATAAAATGCACTGCCCTTTCTATATTGTTCATCAAAATGTTCATTAGCAAAATTGTTGATTTAGAAATGAATGGCGCATGTTGTTTGGTGTTGGAAACTGAACCCTATATAATGTGTTAGCTGTGTTTCACTTCCTCGTCGGGTCCGATGAATTTACCAAACTTTTCTTGAAGATTTGTGATATCTCAGTGTTGAATAATTCTAGCATGACTATATGCTGCCTTTACTTTCCCCAGACATAAATGTTGTTTTTCTCTTAATTGTGTTAAGAATTTACATGGCTGGTGTCCCTAAATAATTGTGACATATATATAACACAATTGCAGTTTTATGATATCAGGACCATTAGGGAATGATTTTCTTGTGATGCCAAAGTTACCAGATCTCTATTAATTATGGTATAAAGTGTGATAGAATTCCGGAGACCAGTGATTGCATTTGTTGCCAATTTAATTTCAGTTGGCACTGGGAGCGCAATTATTAATTGCGATAATTTTCATTGATTAATTATATATGTTGCAAGGTTACACGTATGTAAGGTTACACATTAGTGTAAAACTGTTGATACTGATGTTCTGCCATGATGCTGATAAGCGGTCATTATTTCTAAGAATTCACCTTTTTCCTATTCCAGGCTCAAGATCCTAAAGTTGATATGGACCCAAAAGTCAAAGTTTTAGTCATTTTTTTCACTGTATTTGTTTCTCTCTTCGTACCTCTTGAGTTTGTTCCGTTTTTCATTCCTTCCCTCTCGTCTGGTTTTTTTACTGTTCGTGTAGTCCTTTTGTTTGTTTTCCTTATAATTCTTTATACCGTGAGCTATCTTCGACATGTCCTTTTATGTTTTTGTTATCTGAAAAATAATGGCAACAATAGAGGAGAACCCACATCCACGCCAGACTCTGAGCCAGAAGTGGCGAGTGTTGAATATGAAAATGTTTAAAGCCACAGGTACTTCTCGATAGAAAAAAATGTTTTTATAAAAAAAAGTCTTTATATATCTTATTTATATAAGATATTTTTGTTTACCCATTTAATAACTGTACAACAATACTGTTTATTTATTTTTGGGTGCCTCGCGTGTGCAGAAATGGGAGAACCAAGTTTCTGACATGTATTGTGACCATGTGTTTGCTGCCAGGAACTTGGTTTAAATAATATTTAATTAAAGCACAGCATAACTGGGAGCGCATTAAGCAGTTGGACACAAGTAACTGCAAGTGACTCTAAAATGGAGGTAGAAAAGGTTGTTTTCGCATAATAACTTTTGATTAATTCCTCATAACATCTCCAAACTTATAGGCGCATACCAGCACGTATACGTGCATAGGACTGTTTGAAAAAAATAAATTGTCTATGTAATTTGCATACTAATTAAGGGATGTTATGATGCAGTCATTATTATGCAAATTACACACAACTATTTTTTTCACACGACCATACGCAGGTATGTGCTGGTATGCGCCTATAAGTTTGTGATGTGATGAATTAATCCATGTAATCAAAAGTTGTTGCGCAAAAACAACTTTTTCTTCCTCCGTTTTAGAGAGTCACTTGTGCCCACTTATCATTGCGTCTCAAACAAACAATTACTTTATAAGACAGGCATTACTACATGTGAAGAGATGATTGAATGCAATGAGGGCAGCATATTTGAGAACCAGGTTTGATCATTAGGTGTATGTAGTCGCCCCGTAGTCATGTAGTGCCATGGACTTCAATACAATTTTATCTTTCAAGTATCCCAGTCCAGCTTCCATTATCTATGGTAGGCACTTTTCATAAACTATTGGTCATATACTGATTAAACCGAAATAGTTTTCGTCATGCAGTATCATAGAATCACTCAGCGCTATGTTTTCGTCATGTGAGTCCAGTCGCGAGAGGTGGTTAAGTGTAGGGGAAAGAAATATTTAGATTTGAGTCACGCCCCGTAATTCCTGGTGACGTGGATCTGTAGGGGCTATTTGTCAAAATCGTGGCTGTCAACATTATTGTAATAAATGCCCAGTGGTTCCTCTACCCAACAAAATCTACTCAACAAAATGATATTTACTGGTTGGACCCTTTGGAAAAATGTGAATCAATCATACTAGTAATTAAAAATGATAACAACAGGCATCAGAATAAAAGTATTGTCAGTGTTTGATATCCCTTACTTGGGTAATACAAAAATCAGGATTTGAATAGAGGACAAATTACATAAATTGATGCTGGAATTACATAAATTGATGCTGGACACTGCTGAACCATTCACCATGTGTCTTCACTGTCCGTTCTTAGTGTGTCTTCATTGTCCATCCATAGCGTGTCTTCATTGTCTATGACTTATGTGGCTCTTTACTTTGATGGAAAAGCTTTGTTGTTTGTACCCTGTATGTGGTGTCCATGCTTGTGTGTCTTCATTGTCCATTCATAGTGTGTCTTCATTGTCCATTCATAGTGTGTCTTCATTGTCCATTCATAGTGTGTCTTCATTGTCCATCCATAGCGTGTCTTCATTGTCTATGACTTACGTGGCTCTTTACTTTGATGGAACAGCTTTGTTGTTTGTACCCTGTATGTGGTGTCCATGCTTTTGTGTCTTCATTGTCCATTCATAGTGTGTCTTCATTGTCCATTCATAGTGTGTCTTCATTGTCCATATTCATAGTGTGTCTTCATTGTCCATATTCATAGTGTCTTCATTGTCTATGACTTACGTGGCTCTACTTTGATGGAACAGCTTTGTTGTTTGTACCCTGTATGTGGTGTCCATGCTTGTGTGTCTTCATTGTCCATTCATAGTGTGTCTTCATTGTCCATTCATAGTGTGTCTTCACTGTCCATTCATAGTGTGTCTTCATTGTCTATGACTTATGTGGCTCTTTACTTTGATGGAACAGCTTTGTTGTTTGTACCCTGTATGTGGTGTTCATGCTTGTGTGTCTTCATTGTCCATTCATAGTGTGTCTTCACTGTCCATTCATAGTGTGTCTTCATTGTCCATCCATAGCGTGTCTTCATTGTCTATGACTTATGTGGCTCTTTACTTTGATGGAAAAGCTTTCTTGTTTGTACCCTGTATGTGGTGTCCATGCTTTTGTGTCTTCATTGTCCATTCATAGTGTGTCTTCATTGTCCATTCATAGTGTGTCTTCACTGTCCATTCATAGCGTGTCTTCATTGTCTATGACTTATGTGGCTCTTTACCTTGATGGAAAAGCTTTGTTGTTTGTACCCTGTATGTGGTGTCCATGCTTTTGTGTCTTCATTGTCCATTCATAGTGTGTCTTCATTGTCCATTCATAGTGTGTCTTCATTGTCCATATTCATAGTGTGTCTTCATTGTCTATGACTTACGTGGCTCTACTTTGATGGGACAGCTTTGTTGTTTGTACCCTGTATGTGGTGTCCATGCTTTTGTGTCTTCATTGTCCATTCATAGTGTGTCTTCATTGTCCATTCATAGTGTGTCTTCACTGTCCATTCATAGTGTGTCTTCATTGTCCATCCATAGCGTGTCTTCATTGTCTATGACTTATGTGGCTCTTTACTTTGATGGAAAAGCTTTGTTGTTTGTACCCTGTATGTGGTGTCCATGCTTTTGTGTCTTCATTGTCCATTCATAGTGTGTCTTCATTGTCCATTCATAGTGTGTCTTCATTGTCCATTCATAGTGTGTCTTCATTGTCCATATTCATAGTGTGTCTTCATTGTCCATATTCATAGTGTGTCTTCATTGTCTATGACTTACGTGGCTCTACTTTGATGGAACAGCTTTGTTGTTTGTACCCTGTATGTGGTGTCCATGCTTGTGTGTCTTCATTGTCCATTCATAGTGTGTCTTCACTGTCCATTCATAGTGTATCTTCATTGTCCATTCATAGTGTCTTCATTGACCATGGCTTATGAGATTTTTTGCTTTGATTGAACAGTACACTTGTGTATCTTATCCAATCGTGATGGAACTTCACCATCCGTGTCTTCAGTATCCATGAGTTGTGTCTTCAGTGTCCATGAGTTGTGTGGTCAATCACTTTCATAATTGAACATCATTTGGTTTCCATTCCTTGTCATCATTGTCCATTCATTTGTCTTCATTGTCCATTCCTTTGTGAATGTCATGTGTATCTCTGTGTCTACTTGTGTTGCTCATCACTTTAGTAACAGCTGAATACCCTTGGTAATTTCATGTGAATAACGAAAAAAACATACTCAAATGTTTATTGCATTCTAAAAATCTTTTCACAGATGAATTTATGTTTGCTTGGGCGAAGTTGCCTGGAATGTCTGGAGTTTATTGGCCTGTTCAGGTGATGAATCATGATGAGGATCTGGATTAGTCAACTGTGTATTGTCATTGTGACAATGCTGAGTAAGTATTCCCCTATGCTCTTAAACCTTCTACATTGCCATTTTACCATTATGACATATTTCATGTATTTGGTGAATTGGGTGGTGTCGTCAATCTTTGAAAAGGGAGTGTAATGATTCAATTCTTTTTCATTCTGCCATATTCAGAAAAACAATGGCAAGTTTCTTACACATAAGGTGAAGTTTCATTACTTGTTGCATGTACAGCAATGAACATGATGGATGTATGTATATTGATATGTATTGATATGGCAGGCTGAGAGTGAAGACATGTAATATTACACCCTTTGACAAGAGCCATGACAGCAGTTTTGAGAGGCAGTCAATTGGTAGGAGTAGTTTGTCATCGCTTCATTTGGTTACATATCTGCTTGTTTACATAGTGCATGCCAATTATTGTGACCTAAGATAATGTCATTTGCATATTTATTCCTAATTCAGAAAGTTCCAGATCAGTTGTTCAATCAGAAAACTTGGATTCATGTTGCAGATGCATTATAAATAGTTCATCTAATATTCGCTTTGTGATACAAAAAAAAGTACCTATGTTTCTCACTCATCAACCAGTCCGGAAGAAAAGTATATATAATCCTACAAATTTTGAATAACAAATCAAATTTTCTGCATGTACCTTCTGACGTGGCTGATCTCCTTTTGTATTTGAGCCATACTATTTATGCTGGTGATTCATAGGTGTTTTTTTTTGGCTAAAGCATGTTGAGTTCTTGTTTGTATTGGGTTCATTCAATTTTTTGGGCTTATTACAATTTGATGATTATCTAGCTTGCCAGTCGACAGCAGATTGTTCTCGTCAGAATACAAAGAAAAAAATTGAATAATTGGTGAGCACATGAATCAAATGAATAAAATTTAGAATGGTGTTTATTCTATAATAAGCAAAATGAAAATGAACTTCATCCAACATAATTAATAATTGATTTTTGTCTAGTACTTCATTTGTTCACAAATTGTCAAAAAAAAATCTTTAAATATTTGAGAATTTTCAGTTGACCGACAGATGTTTAGTTTTAATACAATCCCTGTTGGCCATTGAAAACATTGCATGGCTCTGGTTACATTGAATAAAAATGTAACACTGACAATTTTGCATGTTATTTATCCATGCGCCATTAAGTGAGAAAAACTGGTTCATCAGGATTTGAAAGTGCCACCCAGACTGATGGCTCTGGACCACCAGCAGTTCAGTAGTAACATTGCAGCAACTTGATAGCACTAGTATGTAATCACGCATGTCCATTTAAATTTCTGATGGTAAATGTTTTGGTAGCTATTACTTGCAAGGTCATTGGTCTGATGAAAATGTTGATGATGTTACCACTGGAAAAACAAAACTATATTGTCTTCTATTTCAAGTCAGCCAGCTAATGGATTAAATTGGTCAATTTTGTTTTCTGGACAGTAAATATACCAAAATATTGAGCTATTGCCTATAATTCTGTGATTTCGTATTTCTCTTCTCAGATATACTGAAGAAGAAACAGAAAAAACAAACAATAAGATGTTACTTGCAAGATCTGGAATGGGTTCGGAAGGCAGTTTCTTCATTGGGAACTACAAATGGAATAGCTCGACCAGGCTCTGGCGAACCATCAGAAACAGACGAAACAACCCCACCAAGAAGAAGAATGGAAACCTCAACAATGGAAGAAGCTTTTCAAGTTCACAGAACCTCCTTGCATTTCATATAAGTATACTAAATCTATAGCCACCAAAATATTCAATTACTCCAATGCTGTCAAGGAGTTTGACTGGAACTTATACACGTCAGGAGGCTATAGTTGTGATTGTGAATTGTCGAACTTTATCTATACACCATGCAAACATATTGTGACTGGTGACCTTGATGTGGTGAGTGATAAGGATCTGAAATTACTCCTGATGAAAGGGCCTAAATATAGAGCCAAGAAGAATAAATCTGAAGGCGGACCAGAAGATAGTCCTGACTGCATTAGAACAGTACGTTATTGATTGGTCTAAGCGAGAAAAAGTTGAACATACAGTACTCGCTGATTGGCTGGACCTCACCAAGAGCAAGGTCGTTGAAACAATCCGCCATATTGACAGAAGTACTCTTCCCCAAGCAAAACAAGTACTGAGAAACCTCAATTCGCAAGAAGTTCTAGCAAATCTCAGAGTAAATTCGTCATAGTCCCAGCAGACAAAGCTCCGAATAATATAATATTCATATGTAAATATTACTATTACCAGGTGCTGGTTAAAGAATTGAGTGTAGACATATCTTCATCAAATACATCTACTTACTCCCAAACTGCATTTACTCTGGAAGATTTATTTAACAATCACAAAAAGTTTCTCAGGGAAAGAGGTATTTGTCTTCCAACCAATCATAGCGACATACCAAAAATATACTGGACTCCCAAAATGCATAAATCACCATACAAAGCTAGATTCATAGCTGGTTCTAGAAGCTGCACCACCAAGCTTCTTTCAACCCTATTGACGAGGGCCCTTCAGGAGGTAAAAGCATTTTGGGAAAGGTATTGCGCCACTATTTCTAAGAACTCTGGCGTTGAATGTATGTGGATATTGAAAAACTCAAAATGTCTTACGGAAGAACTTGATGCTAAAGGTCACATACCGTACAGACATGTATCCACATGGGATTTCTCGACTCTCTATACTACAATCCCTCATCAGGACCTTATTGTATAAGTTCATTAACAGTATCTGTGTTCAAGAAAACTGATCGTAGATATATTAATGTCGGAAGCCATAAAGCATTCTTTAGCTCGACTACATACAAGAGATAGCATTCATGGGATGTTTCTTTGTTTATAGAGTTGCTTGAATTTCTCATTAAAAATATCTATGTGAAATTTGGCAACACAATATATCAGCAGCATATAGGTATCCCAATGGGTACTAATTGTGCACCCCTGTTGGCTGACCTGTATCTGTTCTCTTATGAATATGACTATATGCTGGCGCTTTCAAAAACCGATCCACTCAAAGCCCGTTCCTTCTCATTCACTAAACGCTGTATAGACGATCTTCTCGCTGTGGATAATCGCTATATAAATGACGCAGTGAAGGATATATATCCACCTTCACTGGATTTGAAGGAAATCACAGATAGCCCTACAGGCACATCTTATTTAGATCTCTACCTCTATAAAAATGAAGCGGGCATTCTCTCTCGTCGACTTTATGACAAAAGAGATGATTACAATTTCGACATCGTAAACTATCCCTTTCTGGATAGTAATATTCCAGTGGGACCTGCATATGGCGTATACGATATCTCGCTTAGTAGCATTTGCTAGATCCTGTAAATGTGATGATTTTAATCAACGTCACAAAAACATTGCTGCAGAAATCTCTATAAAAACAGGGCTATTCCACCAAGCGCCTCCACTCAAAGTTTCTCAAATTTGGCGATACATATCGCATGCTGATAGCAAAATACGAACGTAGCGTGCAAGATCTATGGCGCTACGTTTCGTAACTTGTGTCTAATTCCGCTAACCCGGGGCTAGGGGCCGTATGAACCCATGTACTTCAAGATCCTCATGGTACTCATATGAACAGTCACAATCAAAGCGTGACTGATATACATCTTTTTTTTAGATGACGACTCTATAACGAATAATATGGATTAAGAATACTGATCAGCGATACGGATTTGATATTTTTGGAACATCATGATGTCTTGCCGGCATCATTGAAAACTGTTGACCGCTTCTCTCTTGCAGGAAACAAGCCTATGTTTATGTATACTATGATTGTCTTTTTGAATTTGGTGCTAATACTGTTATATGGAATATGGAATAGGTCTTTGGATTATGGACGCGGATATTCTCTAATGGACGACGGCTGATTATGAATGACGGACCAGACGCTTGTAATTTTAACCTGTGTATGGCTGGATTCTGCTGGTGGACAAGTTGTCCCCGAGGCCGGGCCCCTGCACACCCAACAAACATAATGAGCACAACTAAAAGAAAAATATGAAGACAGACCCGAGGAACCTTAGTGCAGGTTTCTCGGCCGAGTCTCTAATAGTTCGAAATGCACCAAGACCTTTTTCAATCCAAATGACAGATATATTTCTGACAGCAAAGCAAGGCCACGACATCAAACCTTGTAATATTGCGCTTGATGATTGTTTAGCACCGAATTCTACATGTAATAATTTCAAAATTTTCTAGCGTGGACAACACCGTGGATGTCTCACGTGTCCACTCTTTAATACTTCAGCTTCATTTAGTTCATGTTAACTGGTAACTCATATTCTGTTAACTCGTATGTTGATCTTAGTTGCTCTACTACCAAACTGTATTTACTTAGTTTCCTGTAAGAAGTGTGGTCAACAGTATGTTACAAGACCACCCAAAGACTCCATCTTAGGGTGAACGGTCACAGAAAATCCGTTAGGAAAAGGCAATTGCTTATAGGTAGGCATTTTTCTGGACCCGACCACGGCTGGGATAACTTTAGTATTCAGATCATAGACGTCGTCTATCCATCTACTAAGGATTCCCTTTTTGGATTTGAGAGAAAAATCCGAGAGCGGGAATTATTCTGGATGCTAGAACTTGGGTCCGTGTTTCCGTTTGGTTTAAATGATAATGTCAGTGGGTTCGGCAATGCTACAAACCGCCGTTCAAATATATCCAACATTACCCAACTATTTAAAACCTCATCACCGGAGACAACGCAGCCATGGTTGGCGAAAGTTTAATAGTTCAGGATGATTCACGATCATATCACTTTAAATTACTTAGTGGGTTTAACTAATACACCCAATAGTATACATAGCTTACGTACAGTTCTGTATGCGTTACCTCTGAGAGCTTTAGATCAAATAGCCAGAGATATACAACAATCTGCGTCTTCAGAAAATATAATACCATCAAAAATCATTAAAGTATGTCAAGATATAGCGTATTTTCGGTTGTATCGTCCAGTGAACATAATCGAAACCTCTCAAGATCGGCTTTTCTTGAAACTCAACTACTTAGATAAAAGACTGGACATCATTAATTTACCTCGAATCCTGAATGATCCAGAGGTACGCAATGCTGTACCAAACTATTTTAAGTTCACAGAACCTCCTTTACCATATAAGTATACTAAATCTATAGCCACCAAAATATTCAATTACTCCAATGCTGTCAAGGAGTTTGACTGGAACTTATACACGTCAGGAGGCGATAGTTGTGATTGTGAATTGTCGAACTTTATCTATACACCATGCAAACATATTGTGACTGGTGACCTTGATGTGGTGAGTGATAAGGATCTGAAATTACTCCTGATGAAAGGACCTAAATATAGAGAGCCAAGAAGAATAAATCTGAAGGCGGACCAGAAGATAGTCCTGACTGCATTAGAACAGTACGTTATTGATTGGTCTAAGCGAGAAAAAGTTGAACCTACAGTACTGCCGATTGGCTGGACCTCACCAAGAGCAAGGTCGTTGAAACAATCCGCCATATTGACAGAAGTACTCTTCCCCAAGCAAAACAAGTACTGAGAAACCTCAATTCGCAAGAAGTTCTAGCAAATTCCAGAGTAAATTCGTCATAGTCCCAGCAGACAAAGCTCCGAATAATATAATATTCATATGTAAATATTACTATTACCAGGTGCTGGTTAAAGAATTGAGTGTAGACATATCTTCATCAAATACATCTACTTACTCCCAAACTGCATTTACTCTGGAAGACTTATTTAACAATCACAAAAAGTTTCTCAGGGAAAGAGGTATTTGTCTTCCAACCAATCATAGCGACATACCAAAAATATACTGGACTCCCAAAATGCATAAATCACCATACAAAGCTAGATTCACAGCTGGTTCTAGAAGCTGCACCACCAAGCTTCTTTCAACCCTATTGACGAGGGCCCTTCAGGGGGTAAAAGCATTTTGGGAAAGGTATTGCGCCACTATTTCCAAGAACTCTGGCGTTGAATGTATGTGGATATTGAAAAACTCAAAATGTCTTACGGAAGAACTTGATGCTAAAGGTCACATACTGTACAGACATGTATCCACATGGGATTTCTCGACTCTCTATACTACAATCCCTCATCAGGACCTTATTGACCGTCTAAGTTCATTAATAGTATCTGTGTTCAAGAAAACTGATCGTAGATATATTAATGTCGGAAGCCATAAAGCATTCTTAGCTCGACTACATACAAGAGATATCATTCATGGGATGTTTCTTTGTTTATAGAGTTGCTTGAATTTCTCATTAAAAATATCTATGTGAAATTTGGCAACACAATATATCAGCAGCATATAGGTATCCCAATGGGTACTAATTGTGCACCCCTGTTGGCTGACCTGTATCTGTTCTCTTATGAATATGACTATATGCTGGCGCTTTCAAAAACCGATCCACTCAAAACCCGTTCCTTCTCATTCACCAAACGCTATATAGACGATCTTCTCGCTGTGGATAATCGCTATATAAATGACGCAGTGAAGGATATATATCCACCTTCACTGGATTTGAAGGAAACTACAGATAGCCCTACAGGCACATCTTATTTAGATCTCTATCTCTATAAAAATGAAGCGGGCATTCTCTCTCTCGTCGACTTTATGACAAAAGAGATGATTACAATTTCGACATCGTAAACTATCCCTTTCTGGATAGTAATATTCCAGTGGGACCTGCATATGGCGTATACATATCTTGCTTAGTAGCATTTGCTAGATCCTGTATTAAATGTGATGATTTTAATCAACGTCACAAAACATTGTTGCAGAAACTTGTAAAACAGGGCTATTCCACCAAGCGCCTCCACTCAAAGTTTCTCAAATTTGGCGATACATATCGCATGCCGATAGCAAAATACGAACGTAGCGTGCAAGATCTATGGCGCTACGTTTCGTAACATGTGTCTAATTCCGTTTAACCCAGGGCTAGGGGCCGTATGAGCCCATGTACTTCAAGATCCTCATGGTACTCATATGAACAGGCACAATCAAAGCGTGACTGAGATACATCATTTTTTAGATGACGACTCTATAACGAATATTATGGATTAAGAATACCGATCAGCGATACGGATTTGATATTTTGGAACATCATGATGTCTTGCCGGCATCATTGAAAACTGTTGACCGCTTCTCTCTTGCAGGAAACAAGCCTATGTTTATGTATACTTGTCTTTTTGAATTTGGTGCTAATACTGTTATATGGAAATGGAATAGGTCTTTGGATTATGGACGCGGATATTCTCTAATGGACGACGGCTGGATTATGAATGACGGACTAGACGCTTGTAATTAAATGTTTTTAGGGTTCGCGTGTTCTTGGTTATGACAAGAAGAAATGTACTGGGAAGTGGGTCGGAACTGGCAATGGATTGGAACTGGCGACGTGACTGTAACAATTAAACGCAATATATAAAGGTGGTGGAATAAGATGCCGGAGTACTGACAAGAAGTCATACGCTCCCACAGGCCAATATCCTGACTGCATATGTAAAACATTACAAGAATATAATGGAATATTCTAGTCAATTCTATGGAGATATACATATAAATGTGGCGACCGTGTGTTAAATCAATGCGTGACTGAGATACAATACTTAATAAAACGACTGAATCAACTGGGAAATCCGAGTACAGCTCAGTGGCACGGATCCCACGATAGAAACATCACGATATCTCATCAGTATCATTGAACTGTAGACCGATTTTTTCCTTGCAAGAAACTAACTTGTTTTTCTGTATATAATTGAATTAGGTTTTTCGCACATGGACTGGAAAATTCTTCATGAACGACGGCTGACTTGAATTGGTGTATAAACGCAGTAGGTTATTTCATTGTGGTAATCCCTATTTTATAAATCTAACATGTCAAAACATAACTGATGCCTCGAGTGTATTATTTGACATTGCTGAACACTAGTATAATAAATCATCCATCTCCCTGTAAACATTTCGCCACTTGTGGCCCGCACAAAGATAAAACCAGCGTGACACATATTATCGACACTCAAAGAAATAGCCGAGTCACTGTTGATATTGAGTAGTTCTCTCCCTCTGCTGTCCCGTCTGATAATGTGGTATTCTACACACATCCTTGCGACACCTTAAGGCTAGCTTCTAAGCTCCTAAGTTTCCAGTTCCGAGACTTCCAGCTCTGAGGCTCCTAATCTCCCCAATAATATAGATTTAATAATGATGGAATATTCGTCTGTCTAGTAGAGGGTAAATTTGAAATTGCGGCCAATGGGTGTCATTGTTTTCTTTTATTTGGCTTTGTGTCACTGTCATCAGGGAATGCGATTTTGCATTATTTTACCACTCGACAAATATTGACCTAGTGTGCCCGCAACTGTTTCCCACGAAGTGACTTCTAGTTGATTTTACAGTTCGGGATACCGCCTAGTTTTGATCGCATGAAAATTATCAACATCTATATCAACGTCCTTTTGAATATCATCAAGTCAATCGAACGGGCATATGCAAATTGCTGACTGCAATGAGTTCCCCTACAGAGACACCCGAGCCAGGATCAAAGTTTTCGGCAGATTTTTCTTTCGAGCCTTTTTTTCGAGCGCAAAAATGTGGACCCTTTATGACGATAACATTTGGCAAAAATAAGTAGGTCGACCCCTGTTATTTTGCCCAGATTGACCCTTTGTGTTCATTTCCGGAGAGTACACAGAGATCCCAGATAACCAGACACGCCATTCTAAAACGTTCGCGCTCCTCGAGACTCTTTTCCCGGTCCGTATTTAGCTGAATGATCTGTTTTCTGTGTGAAATAACACAGGATTTAATGCCCCTGACAAATTGTCCGATAAAATGTTTCTTAACCCTGCATAGTACCCCATCGTTATTGTAGTCTCATTGATACTAACGATTTTTGAATCCTCACTGTTCTCAGAGCATGAGGTCATATGCTATAGCCAGTGGTAAAGTGGATATTATTCAAGTGTATCTTATATACGAGCCATAAAGTCATACAAACGGCAATGACTTTTAAATCTGTTTTCCCGTTACTGATGTTACCTAAACCTATAGTTAATATTGCTACATGTGCAAAAAACTGAGATACAGACATTGATGGCAGGCTCGCGCATTGCAGCTCACGCCTTGCCAGCCGATACAATTTTACTGAGGCTCGATGTAGCAGGGCCGAATATAATCAGTTTCCTGAAATATATTCACCACTACAACCTTTCTAGAATATATCACGTTCTCTATGGTGTAATAAATATAAATAATGATTTTGGCAAATTACGTCAAAATTTGATTTGAAAAGTGTAGTGCAGCAAATCCCTTCCCCCTTTATGGATGGGGGCACATCTAGACAGAATAAGTATAACAACGATGATTATTTCACTCACCTGTATTACCAATGGGAGATTTATTTGCCCCTAACCAGGAAGATAAAGGCTCACCTGAAAAGTCTAGGTAATTACATTTGTTTATGAATGATGAACAATTACGTCAAACGCTTTTAAAATTGATCAAAATTCAGTTGTTTCGGTGGAGAAACGATCGACTGCACACCAACTAATATGCTGAGCTGCGATCGCTGGCGGACACATGGTCGTTTTAGTGCACGCGAGTGAAGTCCCATATATTTCTGACTGGATTTTCTCGGTTTCGTACTTTCGCAGGCTATAAAATATATAAACATGTGGAGAAAGGGGAGTGAAAGACTAAATTAATGAAACTTGGTGTTTAAATGGAGCTGGGAGCTTGGGAGCTCGGGAACTTTGGTGGTGGGAGCTTGGGAATCAATGTTATAGTGTCCGTTACTTTTAGAGCCCATTACGTTTTAAACAAGCATGGCGTATTTCTGGCAAATATATGCCTAGTCACGCTATAGTAAGTGGAAAACAAATAATCTGCAATACGTTCCAATGAACCTGTCAATGATTATGTATGTCACTGACCATTACTGTGGCACTGGGGTTCCGATCTAATGTCCTCATCGTTTGAAAGTTAATGGATAATAAGTGGACGAACGTGAGATGATATGTTTGAGATAAGACTCAGTACAGACCCCATGTAAGGTCAAACACTACACCGATCAGACTATTTACTCACTCCAAAATAAATATTGACTTTGGAGGTCACTTCGCGATGTCCGGATTTTATAGGTCAAACATTTACTGTAACCTTGCCAGTGTAAAGTGGATAGCAATGTTATAACATCTATAATCAATTGAACATAGGTGAATGTCTATGAAATGAAATATGGCAGCATATGTGAAAGTAATATTGTTACTAACGTTTCTGGGTGCTAGTGTGTGTTTTGCTGATTTACTTACCTCAGAACAACTTCAAAAGCTGGATGAATACATAGCGGCTGTGATGGCTTGTCGAAATGTTCCCGGTCTGACTTTGGCTGTCGTTCAAGGTGACCAGGTACTCACCAGAGCTTACGGTAAAACAGATTTAGAGAAGGATATAAATGCGACGACAGATTCCATCTTCTGTATCGGCTCTGTGACAAAAGCTATGACAACTGCTCTTTTGTCGAAGTTTGTTCCACTGAAATTCCCACAGTACGTAATCCTGTGTATATGGTTTCCATATCTGGTTTCATGTCTGGATGTATTATTATAAGACCTACTCTAACTTCATAGCTTTCTCAAATCGAAATAAAAATTGGAATGTATTGTCTTGTCTTTGAGAAGATACCAAGCAAAAATATAATTTTACATTTTATGGAAAGCTTGATGAACAACTTTTCACGAAATTAATTAAAAAGCATATCTCGAGGTGTTGTGAACGATGAATGAATGTAACAATTTATTATGGACGATGGCTGCCCAATGAGTGTTAGATTTCACGCTAATACAGACAACCAAATGTCTTACATAACCAGCATTTCGAAACCTTTACGACCGATTGACAAATAACATGTAAATACTTGGTCTGATAACATGATGTCTTTTTATCATTTCTTCATAGGTCGTTGTGGGATACAAAGTTGAAAGATATTTTGGGAGAGTCATTCAAACTAAATAACGATGATATTACCAATGAGTCAACCCTCAAAGATATTCTTTGTCACAGAATGGGCGTTGCCCTCGGAGACGTCCCTTGGATATCTGGCTATCCGAAATCCCTTACAAGGAATGAAGCGATAAAGTATGTTATTGCAGTGTATGGTTGATTGTTGGTCAGGCTTGATTACTCTGATCAAGCGGAACAGTTTTAAATCCCGAAGGAGGCACGTTTGTGAAGTAACAACTTCTAACATATCCATTCAGAATCCACTGAGATAGACGAAGAAGGTTTGGTACGACGAAGAGCAGCCGAAATGCTATACCCGTATACTGTAGCTGCATAGTATCGTCTCATTATGGCATTCTTCATGATTTCAAACTCTAATGTTGTGATATGCTAGGCCCAGTATCCGACGTTATTAAGTTGCAGCTTATATACAAGCTCATATAATCACACAAACTGCAACGGCATTGACGTTTAAATCTGTTTTCGTTTTACTTAAGGAATAGAGGACGTTCATTTATAGAGGTTGAGTTATTTTTAATGTCAGTATTTATTCATCGGGGTAACAGAAGACAATAAATGAAAAGAAAATGATGGAACACCATACTCGTTTTGAAAATATGGCAGCCATATGTGTGAGTATCATTGACACTGAATACAAGGGACTCTTTCTCACTCTTTTTCTGAATATCGCTCCAATTTATTACCTGTATATGGTAGGTTTCTGCTGGTGGACTGCTGGTCCCCGAGGTCCACCCTCTGCACATGTCTTTTGACAAATATATGTAGGTTTATTGTTTTGGTGGGAAATTTAAGCCGTACGACGTCGGGCATTGCAGGTTAGTTTTTCTGGGTATTCTTGCATTTACCATGTTTACCCCATGTTGACACCGTTTATACCATAAAACGTCCTCGATGTTCATCCATTAACATCAGATCAGTTATTTGTTTGAGCTGCTCTGTCATCACAGCTCCCGATCTACCGTATCTAATTCCACTTAAGTCGGTGCTAGGGACCGTGTGGATACTTCATAGTCTCCACATGAACAGCTTCAATAAAGCGCTGCTGATATACTAAGAAAACGTCCGAAAATCCACCGTATTCTCGGGTCTGAATGTGAGGTGCCGAGGGAAGCTTTCCTGTAGAGTCCTGTGGTTGCTATTTAGACGCCAGACGTCGTCAATTGTTTCCCACCTCTTGCATATCGCTCCAATTTGATTTTTTACTTGCTTGAACCTCATTAAATCAAACTTCCCCAGGGCAAATTCCTCCTTTTTTACTACATAATACTAAACACATATAGTTCTCGTTGAATACGTAATAAAACTTGGGGTTACCAAGCTTTCTTATAAAATAGTACCGGTATAACAGATAAATTTAGCCTTTCCAGCCTTATGTCCAGGTGGTGGTTAGGTTACGGAATCAGGAATATTCTTGTAGGTTCATCTATAAAGCATTTAGTTACACCTTTGTTTTTTGATGAAAGTCGTTATGGATGTTTTTTGGGAGGGGGGGGGGGGGGTGGGTCATAAGCATAATCTTCAACCTCATCAACATTTTGCCCTCTACCCTCTCCAACCGTTGAATCTAAATGCCATTTTTTGGTCATGCCCAACCCTCTATTGAACCCCCTGTAATATGTATAAATGGTTTAGTTGTGTCAGATAGCAGTTTTTGTTTATTTTTATCCTATTTTGAAGTGTCTGGACATTTGTGCTAGGAAATCCAGCCTGTTGTGAAGAATTCGACAAATCACCATATTGTAGCCCCATATGCACATGGAAATGAACGTCCACTGCTCTCTTAAATTACTTAAAACCTATAGTTAACAAAATTACATATTTGTACTTTCGTTGGTCTGATAACAGAATATGTAAATGTGTAAACTTTAACCTTTCAGACGACTTCGTTTCTTACCTGCTGTCCATCCTTTCCGTTATACTGCCGAATACAACAATTGGATGTTCTCTTTGGGGGGTCATGTGGCAGAGCACCTGGCAGATGGAGATGAATCCTGGGAAGATCTGATGAACAAACATATATTCCAAGCTCTAGCCATGGATTCCACTGTGTTTGTCCGTGACTTAAATAAACAGCCCGAAGAACGTGTTGGGTTACCGTATCTCAACATCGATGGAGATTATCACTTGTTGTCTACTGAAATATTCGGGTATTGAATAACATTTTCGGGCCTGTATGTTGGGCTCTTGGGCTTGTCACTTAAATGGTATGGTGTGATATCTCCAAAGGTTTCGGTTAATGATGTAAAATTAGACTTGGGAATTTCTATATTTTTCTATAGTGAGATTTGCGTGGTAACAGTTTAGAGAGAAAGCCTCACAATGTACTAATCGTAACCCCCCTTCGTAATCGGTACAATTAAACCATTATACTATACGAATTCAGTAATTCTTAGTACAGGCGCTTATTTTTTTCATTATATGTCTGTCTTGCAGTCACCCAGTATCTATAAGCACGTTTTCCATAAGCCATCAAACGCCTCAAAAATAATAACTCAAAATTACTTGGACCAAAAGAAGAGATATTGGGAAATCCTAATGTTACAAATCCTTATTATAAAGTCAACTTTTCGAATATAACAAAGAGCTTCATCTGGATCGGAAGTGTAGACCACACCACCTTCTACATATATTACAAGTCACAATGGCACATGCATTTATACCAGATGTGTTTTATTTACTATGTTTATGACTGACGTAATATGCCTAAGATCACATTGATGGGTGATATATTAAATGTTGAGTGAATGGGGAGGATGAGTGGCTATGGGAGATTTAATTATGAATGTCCATGGTGATAATTAATCATAGTTGCCACTAAGAATCCGTCCGAGAAGAGAGAATGAGGGGGCTTGACAGATGGAAATATTATGTGATACTTCTGTAGTTATGTGAATTAAGAGAAGGTATATTGTGTAATAGGAATGTGGGGATTAAACAGTGTCTATGTGACACTGTTAAGAGGGATCATGTGTAGGGCGGGTTGGGGGAAACGGGTTGCACGGCGTGTTCGCGGTGCGATGGAGTGCCCAAGTACATCCATCCATCCATCCATCCATTGATAACAGATGAACAGCTCCATCATTAGCTGGACAACTTTACTTGTATTTGCACTTTCCTCGTCCAGTATTTTGTTGTTTTTTTAATCTCGAAGTCTACTGTCATATATATTTGTATTTCCAGCTTACATCCTGTCGAATCTGCAGGAGCTGTTTGTTCAACGGGCAACGATATGTCTAAATGGCTACAGTTGCTTCTACAAACTGGCCGTGTTCCGCCTTGGGAAGATATCGTTAATGCGACGGCCATGAAGGCAACTACGGAACCATATGAACTTTTGTATCTCTCGGGTGCGAATTTGTATCGTCCCACTTTTCCAGTGGATCATGTTGTGTTTGGATACGGACTAGGTTGGCTGGTGGCTTCTTACCGCGGTGAGTGAGTGTTCCTGGGATGGTCATATGAGAAAACATTCTCCCCGCTAACACACATGCTGGGCTGATACGGTGTCCAGGGTAATATGGACCGGAGCGCTGCGCCAAGACTCATCAGTAATGGTATTTTTGGGAATCGGAACAGTACTTTGTGACAGTAGTGGTTATTATAAAAATCTCTCTCACGGCAGTACATCATATGCACCTCATCAGAAAAAAGACGGATGCATATAAATTATATATGGTCAGAAGGTGTCACTACAGTTTTTTAAGTTAGTTACACTCGAACAGCACGGGATCTCGACTGCTACCACCCTAGCTTCTAAATACCTCCTAGATGAAAAGGAGAAAAGTCTGGACAAACAACAATAACAACACCAACAAAGGCGGTCGATTCAGTTTTGTTCAGTTGAATGAAAACCTACTTAAACTACATTAAACAAAGAATGTCTTCGGAAACCCATTAGGTACCATGATAATTTGCATCTATTCTATCTTTTGAATTTAAAGATGATTTTTTTCTGTTGACTAGACAATACGATATGCGTGGATGGTGATGCTTCGAAATTTCAGTTCAATGACAAATGTAATTGATGTCTACATCTAAGCCACACACATTGGGACTCCCATAGTAATTCAGGTCAAGTTTGAAAATGTTCGGTTAATTATATTGATTTTCCTATATACATGTATTTATGTTTTTACCTGTTCCTCCGCAGGACGTCACCAGGTATGGCATGGCGGATCGGTGTTTGGTCATACATCCCTCCTCTGGACGTTCCCAGATCTAAAAACAGGAATATTTGTATCAACCAACTGCCCAGAAGAAGGATTTTTCCCTGCAAAATTCACCATCTTGTATTACCTATCTCATCTCCTCTTCGGGGAAGACCCCTGGTTAAACAGTACAACCGCCTGCACGTTCCCGGCCCCCTGGCGAATGCCTCTACCACGGAATACAGCAAATACGGCCACTGAGGTGACGCCTGTGTCCGAGTCAAAGCGCCCTCTGGAGGAATATATTGGAGTCTATGGGAATCAGTTCTATGGAGATGTACATATTTCTGTTAACGACAGCGAACTTCTGTTAAGACTAGGTCATAATTTGCAGGGCTCTCTCTTTCCCACGGAACAAAAGGACATATTTACCTGGGAAATAACTGGTATTTTCTGGTTTTTAACCACGCAAAATCCGAATGATATATTTTACTTTTATACTTCCGATGGAGGAAAGGTGCTGAATTCTCTCAATGGCACAATGCTCGGAGAATTCATTCATTTCGATAGAGGTGTCAAATTCGATGATACCTCTTCGAGTGTAATATGCTTTCCCTCATATCTGGTGTACATGTGTGTACTATTCGCATTGAGGCTTCGAATTTATTACTTTTAACTGAGAGAATGAATTAATATAGTACGACAAATAAAATATCTCAGGGATTTATCGAATAGCTGAACAATCCGTAGCAATTCCATTTTAGAACCAGAGCTCGCTCTGTGATAGCGAAACCCATTTTTGTGTGTCTATAGGATTTCGATGTCGTCTTAGATAACCTCCGGATCCTGTGGGTCCATCATGATCGTCATAAGAAACCTAATTCACCAGTGCTGTGATTCCTGTTGTTCAACCCATGTCTTGATAAACATATATTTTCTCAATAGTTGTGGATCAATAGCACCAGTGTCAATGCCCTAAAAAGATCTCATAATAATGTTCGGATCTTTGGGATAGATCTTCTGATGAACCAATCACGATTATTTTTTGTAAAAAGTAAGAAGCGTTCAACAGGAAGAGAAGCAAAACAACACGATGTGTATGTTATTTCCATAGGGCAACCTTTGTTCATGAAGGTGAGTTACGATCAAAGACGAAGCTGATTTATGCTACACAGAAATTACGTCATTACATTACGGTCATGATCTCGATTTTAAAGACATGCGAACCTATTCGGCAAAACGCATCATTCTTCTAGATTTTTGTTCCTATGGCACAGTCCAGTTACCCAGTCTTCTTACCCTCATGTAGCAACCTTCGTGATGCCATCAAACATGTATTAAACTCCAAGTAATTACGGCCATTCGAACTTTTTATGCCTTATTATCTATTCTATAACACTTACACCTATTACACACTAATAACCGTGCAATTATTAGACGATTTAGCACGGTTAGAACTTTGTGATGTATGAAATCCACACCCGTGATCTTGACAGGCACATGTGTTCACCGGGAGAATCCATTTCACAGGGCGGGTGATAAATGGCAGGACAAATTCTCGTCTGCCGACACAATCCAATAAACAAATAGAGTGGAACTTTATTTTAAAGCCAGAAAAATATATAATCGCAGATATTCAAAAACCAATTGGGACATACGAGTGTTACACAATAAGAAACAGATAAACAGGAGAAACAAGACGTGCTTTCAGATACGAATTATCTACAGAAGCGGAGATCAAAGAGTTCATGAGAGACTCAGATGATGAATCTCTTCTTGCTGTTTTAAATACAGACACAACACGAGTGTGTTCAGCTGAACAAAGGTAGATTTTCCTTCGCTGACGATGAGAAATTAACAGATCTGGCTAACAAACGAAATGAACCAGGCACCGACAGGCAAACGAAATGGGGAATACGGATATTTAAAGGTATTAAATTCGTTTTATATTATTATTAAAAATGTAAATTTCTGTCTCAAGTTTAACTGTTGGTTCCATCGTGAAATTGATAAAGAATGACACCCAAGTAGGCTTGTATGCATGTATGTTTCGCACAAGTCTCAGGTGGCAGAAAGACTACGCCCCCTTCTGAGAGACCACCCAAACTCGTCCAATTGATATTGGCACGCTGCCAACTGAGGCGGAAGGTACATTTCAACAAAGAGAAGAAAGGTTGGGAACGTTTACCATATTTTCCTAATCTTTCATGGTAATCTTTGTTGATAATAAATTTGAGTAGTGCAATAGAATAAAATTAATGTTTTCAAAGGCGTACTAAATCGCTATTTTATGCACGGTTAGTGTGGAAAATTGATAAATTTTAGGGCGCGGGCTTCGCCCTTTCCCTAAAATATAAACTTTCCCACACTAACCGTGCGTAAAATAGCGATTTAGCACGCCTATGAATTCATAGGTCACGTTAGTTAGGGTGCACTCCACACTTGCCACGGTTTCGTAAAAATGGCCCCTAATTTTATAATCAGGAAGGTCGCCCGATTTTGACAGCATGGTAATTCTTCTTACCTTTCTACTAACTGATATCTATAGTATCATCCTGCTGGACGTAACCGTTTCTCCAAACGAGGCTGTAACAATTGGTTGTTGATCGCACCCACTCGCCACTACAGAGTTAATCGTGTCCGGAATTGAATATCTGGCGGGTCAAAATCCGCACTTTTTCGGGAAGCGAAAATGATTATTCCTTTACGGCGATAAAATTTTACAAAAAAGGAGTAGGTCGACCCCCTGTTTTTTCGCCATTTTAAATTGTCCTTTGGACGGGAAACACTTTAACATACATAAGAAGAAAATCGTTTGATACGTTTTCTCTGGGTTGCGGGTAGAATTTGACACATTTTCATATATTTTATGTCAGTTTTTCAGGATGTCTTTCCTTTTCAATTACAATAGCTCACAAGTCTCCTGAAATAATGGCACGAGTGTGCCCATTTAGAAAATATATACTTTTACAGGGTTTTTGTTAAAGATTTTACATCTATTTAAGGCCGAAGATCCGAACCCTTGCCTGTTTTTAGCCGCACATCATTTAGGTGTGGAATGCACCCTTACCTCCGTTGACACCAGTCTTGTCCTTCTTATCCGTTGTTTCGTGTGAGTCTATAAGGACATAAATAGCATCTTAGAATGCGATTAGTTTAATTATGGAGTGTACTAGTAAGCTCCATGGTTTTCAAAAGAAAAAAAAAGTAAGCTCCATGGTTTAATCACCTGTGTGGGTACGCTTGTTGTGTGCTATGGTCGTGCCCTATATCATGTGCACAGATGCAACGAAATTAAAAAAAATCCACCTATTTTCAGTTTAACAATAAAAGGTTCCACCAAATACCCAAATAGGTTCTACCAAAATCTGAGTGAAAAAAAATGACATTTTTTTCAACGAAAAATGACATCAAATCGGATATTTTAACACGACAGATGTGGTGAAAACATATTGGCGCATTGGAGATTAAGATTACGACGCATAATATCGACTAGGCAGTTGAGCCGGACGGCCTATTGTGACGTACGGTATATGACGACATAATCATGACGTCAATCAAGGCAATACGTTTTAGCTTCGTTATGTTGTTGGCGTTGAAATGGAAATGTCACCTAGAACATTCGCTACGATTGCTAGCTACGTAACATCGGCATCAGACGCCGTTTCCAAGCAAGAGTGGTAATTGGGGTTTCAGGTGTGTTTTTTTAACCAACCATTTCCCAAAACAGTAAAACGCTACGAAATGTCAAATATAACCTCTTACAACGATGTAGCATAAAAAAGTATGGGATGTGGGGACCCTTCGGAAGAATCTTTGAAATCAACGAGAAGGGGTCCAACCATACAAAAGTATGAAACTGACCATTGCAGCCTTAAAGGTCAACCCAAACGGATTTTTTTTTGGTCTAAAACTCCTTAAAAATCAGAGTTCATACTTCACTTTGTATGAAAAAAATATTGAAAAAATTCTAATCTGATCAGAAACACACGTAATATGGGAGCAAAGTGGGCTTTTCACACTTTCACAGCTGGCTTGATGACGTCACGCAGGGAAGTTGCCTGAGAAAAAACAGCGGATAACATGGAAAGCGAGTGCAGTCAGAGCTCCGGTTCAGATGTCGATTCGAGCGATATCAGATGCTTAGATGGAAATATTTTTCGCCAAGAAGATGAAATAGACATAGAGGAGGATGATGACGGGCAAATTAACAGTTGTTTGCAGACCAACGGCGGAATTAAGCCCTATCAATTTGAGCCGTACGGCTCCGATTCTGACAGTGACAACCACTCTGACAACGTGGAACTCGACGACGACAGGATTCGGAGGGGTCGTTTGTTGAATAGTGATTGGTATGCAACTTGACTGGAAACCTTATTATCGTCATCTATAAGAGCAAATGTCCATATATTTCAAACTGTATTGAATGTAGAACGATTCTGTGATGTAAAGAACGAGCACATCTGTGTTGTTATTGTTGTTACTGACCGAGGCAGCCTTTTCGAGGGGATAAACTCCGGGATTCGGCAGTATGGACAGTAAACTGTTGATAACTCTACTGATATACGTCCGATTTGAATTTTGTTTGTTTTCCCATAATCCCCATGAAATACCAATTTCAGAATTATATAGTTTGATAAAAATACTTTGGACATTCATGGCGAAAAGTAAGCCATGGTGAGTGGATCGGCATTCACATTTGCTCAATTTTCGACAAATTACCTCAATTAAATTGAAATCGAATGATATTCCCACAACCTCAAATGTCAAGGGATTATGAAAGTATTAATATATTTATGAAAGATCATTTTAGCATTATTAAATAGTATATATGAAATAGAGACTCATCCAGTCTAACCTGTAGGTGCTCAAGCAACAAATGCCACGCGAGAGCGAGCAGGGCATGTACAGCCGTCTCCCTGCCCGGCCCGAGACCTCGCTTGCAGGCTAGGTTCGTTCAGCCGATGTCCGTGATAGATTCTCCGTGTCCGATTTCTTTGCCGTCACATTCTGATTGTTCTTAGGTTTGATAGTTGGAATAGCTGTTCTCTTTAGTTTTGGTTTGTACCCGAATTCAACTGCTACGCTGTAGATGTCCTCGAATGATGTCTAATTTCTGTCAAAATGTGCCGAGCAAATTATACGAGTACTGGCTCAGGCCCTCTTTCCACACTCTCGTGTTGCGTACAAATTTCGTCCAATTTGCAGCGATTTTCTCGTCTTTAGGCCACAAATGAATACCAACACCGTCATCTGTAGTAAAACTGCAACCTCCCACTACACAACGTCGCGGCATATTTAACAAATGATGTCCCGATACTCCGAAAATCTCCAGAAATAAGCAGCTACTTACGACTGTGGTATACGGCTTTAACATAGAGAATACAAGACGGCTTCCCTCCGTGACGTCACAGCTGGAATTGACAGGAGAGCGATTTTCACCTTTCAAACGGCAATATCTCGCCAACCAGACTGCACAAAATTATGAAAAAAATATCATTATTTTCAGAATCGAAAGGACTATTTTTTTATATTTTTGACCTCAGAGCGTTTGGGTTGACCTTTAAGATCACATACAACCGTGTGATTGTATTTAGATATAAAACTTTCCGCGTTGACATGTGTAATAGAACATAAACAGCACGTAAAACTAGGTACAGATCAAGAACAATATATACCTATATAATCTCCCATATAATAACAGGAGTGTAGTGGGAATCCGACCAAACAATGCAGTCTCAATATTACGAACAACAGTGAACTATTTACACGTGATTTGGAACAAGTACCCTGGCAATTGATTGAAATATTTGAGGACCCCAATGACGCCCTTGATGCGTGGCTTCGTTTATTTATGGATGTAGTAGATACACATGCCCCTCTAGTGGAGAAACGAGTACGTTTTCCACGTCAACCAGACTGGATGACACCTGATATTATGGAGGCCATGAGTACAAGAGATAAACTTAAAGCTCAGGGTAATGAAATTGAATCTAAGATATATAGAAACGTTGTGACAACTTTGATAAGAGAAGCAAAAACAACATATTACAGAACATTAATTGAAAGTAAACAAAAGGATAGTAAAGCGTTATGGGATTATTTGAGGGAGTTGGCGCCTAAAGCCAAAACAGCCTCTCCTACAGAAATAGAGGATACTGGAGTAAAACTTGGAGATTATGCAGATATTGGAAATAGTTTTAATAACTTTTTTGTTGAGATAGTTAACAAATGTATCCCTTTATCTATATCAAATACGCAAAGCGAAACAAATAAGTTATCTGATTTTGTTAAATCGAAGTTAAATCCCAGCGATGGATTTGAGATTCCGGAACTTACCACTTCCGAAGTTACCAGCCTGTTAAATAGCCACCCCACCAATAAGGCAACTGGTTTGGATGGCGTAAGTGCTAAACTTTTGAAGATTTCCTCTTCTGTGATAGCACCATCACTGACATGGATTTATAACCCGACTATTAAATCTGGAATTTTTCCAGATTTATGGAAAAATGCTAAAGTCACACCAATTTATAAATCTGGATCCCTCTTAGATCGGGGAAATTATCGACCAGTGTCTGTGCTGTCATCACTAAGCAAAATCATAGAAAGGCATATACACAGACATCTTTATGATTACATGATGACCAGAGATCTACTTTATACCACACAGTCGGGATTCAGACTTAATCGCAGCTGCGAAACTGCCTTGCTCCGATTAACAGATATGTGGTATACAGCCATGGACAATGGCTTTCTAAACGGAGTAATTTTTCTAGACCTACGCAAAGCCTTCGATTTGGTTAACCACGAGATTTTATTGAAGAAACTTTCTGTTTATCAGTGTGGGGAAAGTGCGATGAAATTGTTTACTGACTATCTTAGTGATCGCACGCAGAGTGTTCTGTTTAAGGGCACAAAATCTGATCCACTGTTAGTTAAATCAGGGGTTCCTCAAGGCTCCATCCTCGGCCCACTGTTTTTCCTTATATATATGAACGATTTGCCATTGGTTGTGGAAAACGGTGACATTGATATGTATGCGGATGACTCCACTGTTAGTACATCCGGCAAAACGTTGCCGGAAGTGGAGCATAAACTTCAAAACGACCTGGACAATGTAAATAGTTGGTGTGTTCAAAATAAGATGGCTCTTAATGGTCCAAAAACAAAAGCTATGTTGATAACAACACACCAAAAAAGAGTACAAATGACAAATACTGAATTAAGTCTGGACTTTAATGGGGAAAACTTAGAGAATGTGTCCAGTGTAAAAGTGTTAGGTGTAATTACTGATAAGAATTTAACCTGGAAAGAACATGTTAGTTATGTACACGGTAAAGTCAGTAGAAATGTCGCTCTACTGCGACGGATAAAAAGTTATCTTCCCCGTACAGTACGTATCACTTTTTATAATAATTTCGTACTGCCATATATTAATTACTGCAGCACAGTTTGGGGGAACGGTTGTGATTTGTCTCCTATACACAAACTTCAAAAGCGTGCGATTCGACGAATATACGACCTCTCCTTTAGGGAGAGTACGCAAACACATTTTCATGATTCTAAATGTCTGACTGCACCCACTATGGTTAAATATCGAACAGCAGTTATGGTATATAAGACACTGAACAACCTGACCCCTCAATACTTAACTGAACTGTTTAAATATTTAGACCAAGTTCACACGCGAAGGACAAGGAGCTCTACAAATCGAATATTGTACGTACCAAGACACGGGTTGAGTCTTAAAAAACAGTCTTTTTCGCATAGTGGCGCCATTACATGGAATAGTCTCCCAGAACATGTGAGAGTGTGTAATTCTCTAGGTTCTTTTAAGAAAGCCGCATTTGACCATTTCTTAAACAATATGTAGGCCTAGCTATAGTCAATGGTCATACGTATACGCAATATCATTGAAATGTTTGTTTTATGAATAGTTTTATGTAGATTTATAGTTTTATCTGTTACCTATATGTACATTTTAACTATATTTTAAGTACAGATGGATTCTTAACAATGTATATAGTTATTAACCCCAGAGGGCCATGGGGAAGATTAGCCATGCTAACCATGTTTTACCCTCAGTAAATAAAGTTTATCTATCTATCTATCTATCTTTTACTACAACATTGTATATCTTTCTGCTTCTCTCGTTGAAGTTACACTGGTTTTATTACGTGAGGATATTTGTGTGATTCTTTCATTCGACAAGGACTATACCATGAATCCGCTTTCCTGCCACCAACTATCAACCTAAATGACATATGGTTTCCTTAAATGGCATTTAGAAGTTGGGAAGTAGATAAATAAACAAATTGCTTATGGATAACAACTTCTAGTTTATTCAGGACGACGTTTCGATACAGGTACTAGTATCGTTCTCAAGTCAAGAAAATTGGTCGAATCGCTCATGGGACTCGACCAATTCTCAAGTATTTATAAATGACATATGTATATTATTTCGGAAAAATTTGAAGAGATATGCAGAGAGATATGTTATCTTTAACTCTAAGGAGTAACCCCCCCATGAGGCCCGTGGATTTGATCGCCGATATATAGTCTGGGCGTTTGGGTGTCTTGGGCGTTTGGTCGCTGGTTCGAATCGCTCATGGGACTCGACCGATTTTAAGCACTAGGATCTGTGCTATACTAAGATAGTGTAATCCCCAAAATAACGAAAATATCTGTGATACGATGGATTCCTAAATGACAAAAACTATGTTTATGTGTTCAGCTGTGGGAACTGTGTCCTTACGGTCATCAGAAGGGTATTGTATGTTCGCTCTCAAGACTATCGATCTGCTACCTTTCATTTTTCTGGGAGACCCGTTGGACGAGTGGTTTTGATCGCCGAGTCATAGTGCTGGCTTTTATGTACCATACTCTGGCGGTCGCTGGTTCGGATCGCAGATAGGGCTCGATTCCGATGTCCCATCTCGGGCCTGTATCATTTCTATGTGGGCATAATGTCATACGTTGATGAGTTCATTGAGACAATACTTGTGGCGAATGGGGAACATCGAACGCTTGTTTATTCTTCTGAAACTCAAAGATTTGTTTGGGTCAGCTTTAAACACTGTAATATTGGTTTAATAGTGTTCACATGCACATTTTCTTTTCAACCCCCTGTGGGCTCCGAACCAGGAAAAACAATAATGAGCTGAAACTTTGTGACATTGTAACTTATCATATTGGAGTCATTTTTCTCGATCAAAGCTGTGACATTACAGATAGGACAAATTCATATTTAAAGCCTCAGTTCTTGGTTGAGGTGATTTCATT
>JAVTVY010012408.1:0-53713 GCA_036873755.1 Hanleya hanleyi
AAAGGTGAAATTCCCTATGATTGACCTACTTTTGTGGGGAAACTGTGGGCGGGGTTTCCCAGTGGGGGATTCCCCAGTGGGGGTTTCCCAGTGGGGGTTTCCCATGACGATCACGTGATCAAGGCATGTACTGACCTGTCTAGGCTATAGTTCCGGCAACCTGTAACCTTTGTATTCCTCCGCGGTGATGCGGTTTTGGCGGTGATTCGGTCGCGGGAAAAAGCTTCCGCGGAGAAAAAGTAGTCCCTAGATAAAATGGTCCGATGGAGTCGAGTGAGGTATCAAAGTGAAGCTTAGGTGAAGGGGCATCTAATGCGCTGGGTGTGGGGTTGACATATCGGCCTTCTGCGCATGCGCGGTGGCCGAAGGGTATGAAAATAGCCGTGTTGGAGCTAGGGGAGTCCCTAATGGTCCAATGGGGTCGAGTGAGGTATCAATGTAAAGCATTCATGAAGGGGCATCTAATGGACTGGGTGTGGGGTTGAAATATCGGCCTTCTGCGCATGCGCGGTGGCCGAAGGGTATGAAAATAGCCTTTTTGGAGCTATGGGAGCCCCTAATGGTCCAATGGGGTCGAGTGAGGTATCAATGTGGAGCATTCATGAAGAGGCATCTAATGGACTGGGTGTGGGCTTGATATATCGGCCTTCTGCGCATGCGCGGTGGCCGAAGGGTATGAAAATAGCCTTTTTGGAGCTAGGGGAGCCCCTAGTGGACCGATGGGGTCAAGTGAGGTATCAATGTGAAGCATTCATCAAGGGGCATCTAATGGACTGGGTGTGGGGTTGACATATCGGCCTTCTGCGCATGCGCGGTGGCCGAAGGGTATGAAAATAGCCTTTTTGGAGCTAGGGGAGCCCCTAATTGTCCAATGGGGTCGAGTGAGGTATCAATGTGAAGCATTCATGAAGAGGCATCTAATGGACTGGGTGTGGGGTTGACATATCGGCCTTCTGCGCATGCGCGGTGGCGAAAAGTATAATAGCCTTACGGAGCTAGGGGAGCTAGTGGACCGATAGAGATCCAGTGAGGTATCAATGGCAAGCATTCATGAAGGGGAGCATCTAATGGGCTGGAGTGTGGGGTTGACATATCGGCCTTCTGCGCATGCGCGGTGGCCGAAGGGTATGAAAATAGCCTTTTTGGAGCTAGGGAGCCCTAATGGTCAATATAGGGTCGAGTGAGGTATCGATGTGAAGCATTCATGAAGAGGCATCTAATGGACTGGGTGTGGGGTTGACATATCGGCCTTCTGCGCATGCGCGGTGGCCCAAGGGTATGGAAATAGACGTTTTGGGAGCTAGGGGAGCCACTAATGGGCCGATGGAGTTCTATGAGGTATCCATGTGAAGCCTATGTGAAGGGGCATCCAGTCATGGGTGAGTGCATGTAAAAATTTTCCTGAAAAAAAAAAAAACGGAAAACGGACTTTATCGAAAAACCTGGGAAAATACCTATATGGGGTATGAGGGGTATATAGGTCGCCGGGCTTAACGGGGCTTGTCTATCAATAGAGTTATCTCCCCCTAGTTCCAGGGTGGGTGTATGTAAAAATTTTCCTGAAAAAATACGGAATACAGACTTTATCCTAAATTACGGGAAAATGCCTATATGGGGTATGGGAGGTATAGGACCATCCTGGGAAACGTACTTCTATACATTTGCGGTAGGGTTGTGGGGTCTCGTTTTTACTCGTCTCGTCATTTAGAACATGATAGGAAGTGTCCCCATGCGAATCGGTGAAATTTTTGAAAAAAGTCACCGAACCCCATATAGTCCCATACTGAAGGTATAGGATCAATGTTTGTCCCCCTGGGAAACGTACTTCTATACATTGGCGGTAGGGTTGTGGGGTCTCGTTTTACTCGTCTCGTCATTTAGAACATGATAGGAAGTGTCCCCGTACGAATCAGTGAAATTTTTGAAAAAGTACGATATAGCCTCATATAGTCCCATACTGAGGGTATAGGATCGATGTTTGTCCCCCTGGGAAACGTACTTCTATACATTTGCGGTAGGGTTGTGGGGTCTCGTTTTACTCGTCTCGTCATTTAGAACATGATAGGAAGTGTCCCCGTGCGAATCAGTGAAATTTTTGAAAAAAGTCACCGAGCCCCATATAGTCCCATACTGGGGTATAGGTTCAATGTTTATCCCCTGGGAAACGTACTTCTATACATTTGCGGTAGGGTTGTGGGGTCTCGTTTTACTCGTCTCGTCATTTAGAACATGATAGGAAGTGTCCCCGTGCGAATCGGTGAAATTTTTGAAAAAGTACGATATAGCCTCATATAGTCCCATACTGAGGGTATAGGACCGATGTTTGTCCCCCTGGGAAACGTACTTCTATGCATTTGCGGTAGGGTTGTGGGGTCTCGTTTTACTCGTCTCGTCATTTAGAACATGATAGGAAGTGTCCCCGTGCGAATCGGTGAAATTTTTGAAAAAGTCACCGAACCCCATATAGTCCCATACTGAGGGTATAGGATCAATGTTTGTCCCCCTGGGAAACGTACTTCTATACATTTGCGGTAGGGTTGTGGGGTCTCGTTTTACTCGTCTCGTCATTTAGAACATGATAGGAAGTGTCCCCGTGCGAATCGGTGAAATTTTTGAAAAAGTACGATATAGCCTCATATAGTCCCATACTGAGGGTATAGGACCGATGTTTGTCCCCCTGGGAAACGTACTTCTATGCATTTGCGGTAGGGTTGTGGGGTCGCGTTTTACTCGTCTCGTCATTTAGAACATGATAGGAAGTATCCCCGTGCGAATCGGTGAAATTTTTGAAAAAGTACGATATAGCCTCATATAGTCCCATACTGAGGGTATAGGATCGATGTTTGTCCTCTGGGAAACGTACTTCTATGCATTTGCGGTAGGGTTGTGGGGTCGCGTTTTACTCGTCTCGTCATTTAGAACATGATAGGAAGTGTCCCTGTGCGAATCGGTGAAATTTTTGAAAAAGTACGATATAGCCTCATATAGTCCCATACTGGGGTATAGGTTCAATGTTTATCCTACTGGGAAACCCACTTGTATACATTTGCGGTAGGGTTGTGAGGTCTCGTTTTACTCGTCTCGTCATTTAGAACATGATAGGAAGTGTCCCCGTGCGAATCGGTGAAATTTTTGAAAAAAGTCACCGAGGCCTGGGTAGGCCCATAGGCCTATACTGCATGGCTATGGGTGTATAGGCCCAGACATGTTGGAGTCTAGGTGGGCCACTCATGGTCCAATGGGGTCGAGTGAGGTCTTATTTTGAAGCTCTCGTGGAGGAGCACTTGACTACACTAATGGTTCGTCCGTGTTCAATAGTCTGCGCATGCGCAATCTGGCCGTAGTATAGAAAACAGGCATTTTGGGTGCTATGTAGGGGTGTGTTTGGGTTAGAGATGAGCTAATCACGGTTCGAATGGGTCGTGTGAGGTGTCAAAGTGAAGCTTGTGTGGGGTAGAGTCAGAATGCTGTGTTTTTGAATGCATGTCGCGTTAATCTGCGCATGCGCAGTTGGTTGTAGTAAGTAAAGTGGCCATTTTGGGGCAGCGAAGGAAGTTATTTGGGGTCGAGATGGGCTAATCACGGTTCGAATGCATCCTGAAAGGTGTCATCTTGTAGTTCTCGGGGCGTACACTCCGATTTAAGGGATGTTCGCGTCATCTGTGACGTCATCGGTGACGTCATCGGTACGAGCAGTAGCGAAAGTGGACATTTTCGGGCAGTACATGAAGGTATTTGGGATCGAGATGGGCTATTCACGGTTCGAATGCGTCCTCGAAGGTGTCATCTTGTAGTTCTCGGGGTGTACATTCCGATTTGCGGAATGTTCGCGTCATCTGTGACGTCATCGGCGACGTCATCGGTACGAGTAGTAGCGAAAGTGGACATTTTCTGGCAGTACATGAAGGTATTTGGGGTCGAGATGGGCTATTCACGGTTCGAATGCGTCCTGGAAGGTGTCATCTTGTAGTTCTCGGGTGTACATTCCGATTTGAGGGATGTCCGCGTCATCTGTGACGTCATCGGTGACGTCATCGGTACGAGTAGCAGCGAAAGTGGACATTTTCGGGCAGTACATGAAGGTATTTGGGGTCGAGATGGGCTATTCACGGTTCGAATGCGTCCTGGAAGGTGTCATCTTGTAGTTCTCGGGGTGTACATTCCGATTTGATGGGTGTCCGCGTCATCTGTGACGTCATTGATGACGTCATCGGTACGAGTAGTAGCGAAAGCGGACATTTTGTGGGTGCGTGAGGGTGAGTTTGGTGTAGAGATGCACCATCCTTAGTCCGAATGCGTCGTGTGAGGTGTCATTTTGTAGCTCTCGGGGTGTACATTCCGAATTGAGGCATGTCCGAAGCATCTGTGACGTCATCGATGACGTCATCAGTAGGAGTATTAGCGAAAATGAGCCTTTTGGGGCAGTGCAGGAAGGTATTTGGTGTAGAGATGGACCATTCGCGTTGCGAATGCGTCGTGTGGGGTATCATGTTGTAGCTCTCGGAGTATAGACCCTGATTTCAGGGATATTTATAGCATCTGTGACGTCATTGGTGACGTCATTAGTACAAGTTGTAGCGAAAGTGGGCCTTTTTTTAGCAGTGAAGGATGTTATTTGGTGTAGAGATGGACCATCCGCGGTCCAAATGGACCGTGTGAGGTGTCATCTTGTAGCAACGCCCACCACCACCATTCTTAATGCTTCAACGCCCTGGTGAAATAGCTCAGAAGCTCTGATATTCCATGGAATTGTCACTAATTCTTCGAAATGCAGTGATGCCCGTCAACGCCTGTCGTTACACCTTAACACTGTAACATAACGCCATGATATAGACCAGAGAGAGAACAACAACAGCAACAACAACAAGGATGACACATGAAAGAACAACAACAACAACAAGAAGTTTTTTTCATATAGTTTATTCTCCCCAATGTTACATCATACCCACGCTGGGGGAGCCGCGTTGGGTATATTTACAATTCAAGAAGATTCTTATCCAATCAGAGGCCACCATTTGCATGTTTCATATTCGTTCCTGTCCGTTAGATGTATTCTTGTCCAATCAGAAGTCTCCATTTCAGAAAGTGCCATCTGAACCGTTTATTCTAATCATCGTCGGGCAGGCCAGGATACTGTTGAGGCAACATATCCTCAGATAGTTGTTTGCGCATTCTGAGTATCTATCAGTGCGTGGGTGAATACTTTCATCCGATGGAGGTGGTGGTCAGTTTAACCACGAAGAACGCAACATTGGTCATTATCTCCACTATCCACTTGGTGTTACAATTCAAGAAGACTCTTGTCCAATCAGAGGCCACCATTTGCATCTGTCATATTCGTTCCTGTCCGTTAGATGTATTCTTGTCCAATCAGAAGTCTTCATTTCAGAAAGTTCCATCTTCGGCCATGTTCGCTTTGAACCGTTTATTCTAATCATCATCGGGCAGCCCAGGATACCGTTGAGGCAACATATCCTCAGATAGTTGCTATCAGTGCCTGGGTGAATACATTCACCCGATGGGTTGGTCGGTCAGCTTGGTCACGAAGAACGTAACATTGGTCACACTATCCACTGTCCACTTGGTGTTGGGGCGTTGTTGGGCCCATTCCAAGGGATCCACGGTGTTCAGTTTCTCCAGCATCGTCTCTAGCGACACTCGGTTAATGATGGTAAACGGTTGGTCAAATACCTGGATGTTACTGCTCGGGTAAAAGTATCGGACTTTCTGTCTCCTTATGCTGCAGCACATAACCAAACGCCAGATTCAATTTGAAGGCCGTAGTTTGATCTTTGAAGATGGCTTCCACGTAGCTAGGTAGACGGGCGAGGTCGGTCAGTCGGAAATTGTAGATATCTTGAATAGGGCGATGGAAACAGTGCCGTATCATGGACCAATGGCGCCGATAGATGTCACTCACTGGATGGGCGCCCTGTAAGAGATCGCTAGGAACATTTATGGGCTCGTCTAGAAAATGTTCGATGTTGTCAGGCGTATGACTCGAAACCGTAACGGTGGGGTCCGGCTGGATATCCAGGCTCTGAACTGTGGGTATAGACGGGCTCTCCTTCATCGCATCACCAGTGGCATTCGTCTCCCCGGGCTCATCTTCACTAGGTCTGACCTTCCGCGGCTCCTCCTCAGTAGGAAGTTGTCGCACATGCCATGGTACCGGGGCATGAATCAACCGTTGGTGTCGCAGCAACTGACTGCGTCGTTTGAAGAGTTGACCACAACCGTTACATTGTTCCGTCGCGCCCTCGTGGAATGAGCGTTCGTGGCACAGTAAATGATCCTCCCGATTGAATGACCGTGCGCAGGTTGTACAAGTATACCGAGCATCGTTGTGGGTGGAGGCCTCGTGGCGTCGTAAATTATCTAGACGAGTAAACAGCTTCTGGCAAGTTGTGCAAGTGAACATCTTGGTGGTTGACAGAGTGTCTGATGAAACGTCCAGGCCGCTTCCCTTTTATAGCACGCTAGCTGGTGATCTATTTTTAGCACACTCAGTTCAACTATCCCCAAGTCGAGGGCCGAGCCTTGACATCTTCGGTAACATCCGTGTCTCTTCGGTCACCTCCGTACTGTCAACGATCAACATGTAGACATATAGAGTATGTACGGCATGTTATGGTATTCATCAGTGCATGAGTGACGCATTCAGCCGATGGGAGTGGTCGGTCAGCTTGGTAACGAAAAACGTAACATTGGTCACACTCTCCACTGTCCACTTGGTGTTGGGGCGTTGTTGTTGGGCCCATTCCAAGGGATCCACGGTGTCCAGTTTCTCCAGCATCGTCTCTAGCGACACTCGGTTAATGATGGTAAACGGTTGGTCAAATACCCGGATGTTACTGCTCGGGTAAAAATATCGGACTTGGACTGTCTCTTTATGCTGCAGCACATAACCAAACGCCAGATTCAATTTGAAGGCCGTAGATTGATCTTTGAAGATGGCTTCTACGTAGCTACGTAGACGGGCGAGGTCGGTCAGTCGGAAATTGCAGATATCTTGAATAGGGCGATGACGGTAGAAACAGTGCCGGATCATGGGCCAATGGCGCCGATAAATGTCACTCACTGGATGGTCTTCGTGTAACAGATCGCTGGGAACATTTATGGCTTCGTCCACGAAGTGTATTTTGCCCTCCACGTCGTACAAAATCTGGCCCAAGGTCTTGTCGTCGGAATTTGACTGTTGAATTAGGGTGACATCATCATCGGCCCTCGTGCGATGGGTGGGAGTTCCCCCTGTTTCGATATTGATGCCTACGGGCTCTTCTATCTGCAAACGTGGCTGCGGAACAGGGTGTCGTGTGCGTTGGTGTCGCAGCAACTGACTGGTCAGTTTGAAAAGCCGACCACATTCTTCGCATGGACGCTTGGGTACTTCATTGCGTGCACGTGTGTGGCGCTGTAAATGATCCGGGCGCTGAAACGACAGTGTACATATCGTACAGTTATACCGGGCGGTTCCTTCGTGCTTGGTAGCCTCATGGCGGCGCAAGTCGTGCAGACGAGTGAATGATTTCGAGCACGTAGTACAAGTGAACATCTTGATGGTTGACAGAGTGTCTGATGAAACGGCCAGACCGCTTCCCTTTTATAGCACGCTAGCTGATATCATGTTCGGGCACTTCCGTGTCTCTTCGGATGTAAAAGTGCCTGAATGTTTACGAATGTTCCACCATTCCGGGCTTCTATCGGGTCCATGTCCAGAAGCTCTCATACGCCGCCATTTTGGAGCCGCCATGTTGGATCCGCCATTTTGGAACCGCCATCTTGGATATGTCCCATAATGCACCGGGTCAAAATACTCGCTTCTGATTGGACGAGAGCTCTGTGACGGATTTTAAATACTCGCTTCTGTTTGGTGTACGTCGCTAAAGGTGACCGGAACTGACCTTTGACCCCGGCGCGCGCAGTGTAAAGGTTTCCACCGCGGTTTCCGACTGACCGACCTCGCCCGTCTACCTAGCTACGTGGAAGCCATCTTCAAAGATCAAACTACGGCCTTCAAATTGAATCTGGCGTTTGGTTATGTGCTGCAGCATAAGGAGACAGTCCAAGTCCGATACTTCTACCCGAGCAGTAACATCCAGGTATTTGACCAACCGTTTACCATCATTAACCGAGTGTCGCTAGAGACGATGCTGGAGAAACTGAACACCGTGGATCCCTTGGAATGGGCCCAACAACAACGCCCCAACACCAAGTGGAGAGTGGACAGTGTGACCAATGTTACGTTCTTCGTGACCAAGCTGACCGACCAACCCATCGGGTGAATGTATTCACCCAGGCACTGATAGATACTCAGAATGCACAAGCAACTATCTGAGGATATGTTGCCTCAACGGTATCCTGGGCTGCCCGATGATGATTACAATAAACGGTTCAAAGCGAACATGGCCGAAGATGGAACTTTCTGAAATGAAGACTTCTGATTGGACAAGAATACATCTAACGGACAGGAACGAATATGACAGATGCAAATGGTGGCCTCTGATTGGACAAGTCTTCTTGAATTGTAACACCAAGTGGATAGTGGAGATAATGACCAATGTTGCGTTCTTCGTGGTTAAACTGACCACCACCTCCATCGAATGAAAGTATTCACCCACGCACTGATAGATACTCAGAATGCGCAAACAACTATCTGAGGATATGTTGCCTCAACGGTATCCTGGCCTGCCCGACGATGATTAGAATAAACGGTTCAGATGGCACTTTCTGAAATGGAGACTTCTGATTGGACAAGAATACATCTAACGGACAGGAACGAATATGAAACATGCAAATGGTGGCCTCTGATTGGATAAGAATCTTCTTGAATTGTAAATATACCCAACGCGGCTCCCCCAGCGTGGGTATGATGTAACATTGGGGAGAATAAACTATATGAAAAAAACTTCTTGTTGTTGTTGTTGTTCTCTCATGTGTCATCCTTGTTGTTGTTGCTGTTGTTGTTCTCTCTCTGGTCTATATCATGGCGTTATGTTAGAGTGTTAAGGTGTAACGACGGGCGTTGACGGGCATCACCGCATTTCGAAGAATTAGTGACAATTCCATGGAATATCAGAGCTTCTGAGCTATTTCACCAGGGCGTTGAAGCATTAAGAATGGTGTTGGTGGGCGTTGCTACAAGATGACACCTCACACGGTCCATTTGGACCGCGGATGGTCCATCACTACACCAAATAACATCCTTCACTGCTAAAAAAGGCCCACTTTCGCTACAACTTGTACTAATGACGTCACCAATGACGTCACAGATGCTATAAATATCCCTGAAATCAGGGTATATACTCCGAGAGCTACAACATGATACCCCACACGACGCATTCGCAACGCGGATGGTCCATCTCTACACCAAATACCTTCCTGCACTGCCCCAAAAGGCTCACTTTCGCTAATACTCCTACTGATGACGTCATCGATGACGTCACAGATGCTTCGGACATGCCTCAATTCGAAATGTACACCCCGAGAGCTACAAAATGACACCTCACACGACGCATTCGGACTAAGGATGGTGCATCTCTACACCAAACTCACCCTCACGCACCCACAAAATGTCCACTTTCGCTACTACTCGTACCGATGACGTCATCAATGACGTCACAGATGACGCGGACATCCCTCAAATCGGAATGTACACCCCGAGAACTACAAGATGACACCTTCCAGGACGCATTCGAACCGTGAATAGCCCATCTCGACCCCAAATACCTTCATGTACTGCCCGAAAATGTCCACTTTCGCTACTACTCGTACCGATGACGTCACAGATGACGCGAACATCCCTCAAATCGGAATGTACACCCCGAGAACTACAAGATGACACCTTCCAGGACGCATTCGAACCGTGAATAGCCCATCTCGACCCCAAATACCTTCATGTACTGCCCGAAAATGGCCACTTTCGCTACTACTCGTACCGATGACGTCACCGATGACGTCACATATGACGCGAACATCCCTCAAATCGGAATGTACACCCCGAGAACTACAAGATGACACCTTCCAGGACGCATTCGAACCGTGAATAGCCCATCTCGACCCCAAATACCTTCATGTACTGCCCGAAAATGTCCACTTTCGCTACTACTCGTACCGATGACGTCACAGATGACGCGAACATCCCTCAAATCGGAATGTACACCCCGAGAACTACAAGATGACACCTTCCAGGACGCATTCGAACCGTGAATAGCCCATCTCGATCCCAAATACCTTCATGTACTGCCCGAAAATGGCCACTTTACTTACTACAACCAACTGCGCCTGCGCAGATTGACGCGACTTGCATTCAAAAACACGCCATTCTGACTCTACCCCACACAAGCTTCACTTTGACACCCTCCACGACCCATTCGGACCCATAGCGGTCCATCTCTACCCCAAACACCTTCATGTACTGCCCCAAAATGGCCACTTTACTTAATACAAACCAACTGCGCATGCGCAGATTGACGCGACTTGCATTCAAAAACACACCATTCTGACTCTACCCCACACAAGCTTCACTTTGACACCTCACACGACCCATTCGAACCGTGATTAGCCCATCTCTAACCCAAACACACCCCTACATAGCCCCCAAAATGCCTGTTTTCTATACTACGGCCAGACTGCGCATGCGCAGACTATTGAACACGGACGAACCATTAGCCCAGTCGGATGCTGCTGCACGAGAGCTTCAAAATAAGACCTCACTCGACCCCATTGGACCATCAGGGACTCACCTAGACTCCAACATGTCCACCCCGTATGGCCCTATACACCCATAGCCATGCAGTATAGGCCTATGGGCCTACCCAGGCCTTGGTGACTTTTTTCAAAAATTTCACCGATTCGCTCCGCAACACTTCCTATCGTGTTCTAAATGACGAGACGAGTAAAACGAGACCCCACAACCCTACCGCAAATGTATAGAAGTACGTTTCCCAGGGGGATAAACATTGAACCTATACCCCAGTATGGGACTATATGGGGCTCGGTGACTTTTTTCAAAAATTTCACCGATTCGCGCGGCGACACTTTCTATCATGTTCTAAATGACGAGACGAGTAAAACGAGACCCCACAACCCTACCGCAAATGTATAGAAGTACGTTTCCCAGGGGGATAAACATTGAAGCTATACCCCAGTATGGGACTATATGGGGCTCGATGACTTTTTTCAAAAATTTCACCGATTCGCACGGGGACACTTCCTATCATGTTCTAAATGACGAGACGAGTAAAACGAGACCCCACAACCCTACCGCAAATGTATAGAAGTACGTTTCCCAGGATGGTCCTATACCTCCCATACCCCATATAGGCATTTTCCGTAATTTAGGATAAAGTCCGTATTCCGTATTTTTTCAGGAAAATTTTTACATACACCCACCCTGGAACTAGGGGGAGATAACTCTATTGATAGACAAGCCCCGTTAAGCCCGTCGACCTATATACCCCTCATACCCCATATAGGCATTTTCCCAGGTTTTTCGATAAAGTCTGTTTTCCGTTTTTTTTTTTTTCAGGAAAAACTTTACATGCACCCACCCCATTGCCTGAATGCCTCTTCACCTAGCCTTCACTTTGATACCTCACTCGACCCCATTGGACCATTAGTAGCTCCCCTAGCTCCAACACGGCTATTTGCATACCCTTGGGCCACCGCGCATGCGCAGAATGCCGCTATTTCAACCCCACACCCAGTCCATTAGATGCCCCTTCATGAATGCTTCACATTGATACCTCATACGACTCCATTGGCCCATTCGTGGCTCCCCTAGCTCCAAAAAGGCTATTTTCATACCCTTCGGCCACCGCGCATGCGCAGAAGGCCGATATTTCAACCCCACACCCAACCCATTAGATGCCCCTTCATGAATGCTTCACATTGATACCTCACTCGACCCCATCGGCCCACTAGGGGCTCCCCTAGCTCCAAAAAGCTATTTTCATACCCTTCGGCCACCGCGCATGCGCAGAAGGCCGCTATTTCAACCCCACACCCAGTCCATTAGATGTCCCTTCATGAATGCTTCACATTGATACCTCACTCGACCTCATCGGTCCACTAGGGGCTCCCCTAGCTCCAAAAAGGCTATTTTCATACCCTTCGGCCACGCGCATGCGCAGAAGGCCGATATGCGTCAACCCCACACCCAACCCATTAGGATGCCCCTTCATGAATGCTTCACATTGACAGCCTCACTGACCCCATCGGTCCACTAGGCTCCCTAGCTCCAAAAGGCTATTTTCATACCCCTTCGGCCACCGCGCATGCGCAGAAGGCCGATATGTCAACCCCACACCCAGCCCATTAGATGCCCCTTCATGAATGCTTCACTTTGATACCTCACTCGACCCCATCGGTCCACTAGGGGCTCCCCTAGTTCCAAAAAGGCTATTTTCATACCCTTCGGCCGCCGCGCATGCGCAGAAGGCCGATATGTCAACCCCACACCCAGCCCATTAGATGCCCCTTCACCTAAGCTTCACTTTGATACCTCACTCGACCCCATCGGACCATTTTATCTAGGGACTCCGCGGAAGCTTTTTCCCGAGACCGAATCACCGCCAAAACCGCGGCCAAACCGCATCACCGCGGATGAATACATCCTGAATACATCCTCTGCAGCAATTGGAACTCTCCTGGATTGGAGGTAGCTTTTGGTCCTTCTGCCGGAACTATATTGCATTTGACCTCTGGGACTCTCCCGTGACCTCCCTAACATGCAAATTTCTGAGGTCAAGTTTGCTTTAAAGACTCTTTGTATACTACTATGCCTTTTCTAAAGTATGGTTTTCTGAGTGTAATAGGGCGTTTCCCAAATGGTCACATCCGACTGGTCTCGTTATATCTGACATCGGTGCAATCACATTCATACAACGAAGACACACTGTCTTCCAAGTATGAAAATTTATTGTTTATAATCAACGAGGAGTCAACTTTATGGAACAGACGAGGATAAAATATGCAGCCTGGTTTCATCGCAGCGTCAGTCGCATTGACATCTCACGAGTGAAGTTGTAGACCAGTCAATGTACTTTACAACAAGTGAGAAATGACTACATTGTAGTCAAAACCTGCGGCAGTGGCAATAATACAGTGAAAGGCATATCAGCGGAGGTAGTGGTAATTGTAGAACAAAAGCGCCATCTGCCGGTGTTTTCATGCCAAGGGAAGTCATTTTCAACTTCTAACCCACAATTGTAGGAATTACGTAATAGGTCTGATACCATATATATCTATTCACTTTCTCCGTTCAAAATCCAACCGTTTTGATCCGTTTCGTCTATACAGAATTGACACAATTGTCGCAATGATCGCTTTGGCAATGTCTTGGTACAAGTATCATGTATGCCAAGTTTCAAAACATTCGGTTCAGCCGTTGATTTTTGCAAATCAAAAAGGTTTTCAATTATTTGGAAATCCAAATAAATTTCAAGGATTTAATCATAGCGCGAAAATCTACACGCTTCAGTCTCCCTTCTCGCTTACTTTGCCAAGCAAAATGGAAAATTTATATTTCCTTCAAAGTTAATTTTTAATGAATTTATATATCAGGTCTATCTCTTTGATTTGAAAAACTATGGAATGGGGTTGGAGGCTTTATCGAACTGTTCAAGAGTCATAATGACACTTTTCACTATTCAAACTGAGGCCTGTGACAGTCTTGATATTCGATTACAGTAATTAATTAATTAATTAAGTTTCTGCATTTACGTGTGTTATCATCTGCAAACTGAATACCTTGACACTCTTTTCCATGCAGCAAGTCAATACCAAGACATGGTTTCCTCCTTCTTTATAAATGGTTAACTGTTTAATTCTTAGGAAATATCATCTCATCTGACATGTTCGGCCAAGCCTTTTCGAAGGTTGCTAATTTTATGGAATTTCTTTTTTATTAAAAATCAAATTCTGCAAATAAGGAACATTTCTAGTCAGTATCCATGGATATCTCCCTATACTCAATTCGCGAATATGTTTGTCACCAAGTCATTCCGAAGGTGATTTAAGTGCGAAATGTCAGGGCTAGTTCACCAAACAAGGTCTGTGTGTGAGAGAATGATGTCGAATTTTCGTTATTATCTTTCGGCACATCAAATTATTGCATCAACGAAAATGGCTGTCAAGTTAAAGTCAATATAAAAGTATCAAAATCAAAAGCAAAAACCCCTCCAGGAAATCAAGGCCCTAGCTTTTGACAACGAGATCAAATCGATCGCTTTTATGGTCAGTATCTGCTAATATATGACGTAATTCCATTCGTAAAATTGATTGACAAAGTAACGTAAATTGTGAAATGTAGAACCAGTAAATTCCAGCAGAAATGGGCTCTGACTTGGGAGAATGATGCCAAATCCAATATGTTTCTGCCCATTATCTGCTGATACACATAAGTATTGAATTTATGGGAGTAAATCTAAAGGGATTCTGAGTGCTGAAGAGGACGGGTACATCAATACCATCGAAACAAGGCTCTGGCTCGCGAGAATGAGGATAGAGAGGCTGTGTTCCGAAAGAGGATCATTCAAAATAGCTATATATATGTGCCAGATTTCATGCTTGTAACCGAAAGTGCACAATAAAAACTGCACAACTATGATATATTGTTCGCTCACAGGGTTGTGTAACTCATCAAATACGAAATAGTGATTTCTGTATTATAAAACCAGTTGCGCATGAAGTCAGTTTTGAGTATTATCAATGAATCGGTTTTGCTAAGACAGTAAGTTCAACTCCAGGGATTGGAGGTCATTGTTTCGATTCCCACAGAGGGTTAAATTATTCTTCCTTTCAAAACATATTTCCATATATGCGAATTGCTTGGGGGGTGTAAAGTTAAACATGATACCAAATTGTCATTTCTGTAAGTTAAACATCTTTATTCGGCGAAAGTTGGTGAGGTTGTCCCTAACTTCTGAAACGTAATTGTTGCGTTTGTTTTTATGATGCATGATCTATAATTTGATACCAAGTATTATTCAGTGTTAATTATAATGAAAATGCGTTGTTTGTTCACTTCTTCGCCAATTTCTGAATTATCTAGATTGGGTAAATAAAATGATTACTAGAAGTAATGAACTCATTTTTCTACTTACTAAGACCGTCGCCTATGACTGTATGCAAATTAGCCGAGCCACTGACACTGTTGCGGATCATCTTCCTTGGTATATAAGCAATTCAAGGATCTTAAAGTGTATATACGTGTAAATGTACTTACTGTTCAGCGAAAATGGTAATATCTGAAAACAAAGACTGATCGACAGCTTTTAAGCGACTGAAGTTTTCTATGTGTTGACGTAAGAGAATTGTTGTCTGAAGGGAAATCAATGAAGCAATAATTCATTTCACCGAATATAGTTGCAAATGAATTCCAACGTGCAAGAAGGCAGAGTTGTCATGTGAGATCGAAGGTTGAAAAGAAAAGTGTGGCAGAGATCACACTCTCTTAGCGCATGCGTATTTCAAAAAGTCGCAAGAAGAAGAACAACAAGAACAACAACAACAACGCGAGCCTCCCGTAGACCTGCGTGCTGCAGGTAAAAATACAACCCGATCATGATTGCAGGTCTTGGCTTGTACAAGTCATGTGAAATTTAGACGTTTAGCCTCGATGTATTTTCAATTCTTGACATGGCTGGTCATTTCACTCTTTGACTTACTGTATGATGGATACTGAATGAACCGAACGTCGGCATCACGGTCCAGATTTAGCCGGGAAATATGGTCGATTGACTGCTGGCACCATTCTCGTCTCGCGAGACTCCCTACTGCGAGAAAGAGTCTCACGCGTAAATGGGAGCCATCCCCCCAAAATTTGGGGGGTGAGTAGGCGGCGTATGATTATCTGGCTTGTCACTGCCCTGCTGACTCCGCCGAGTTAGAAGCGAATTGCTAAACATAACGTGGGCTATATAATTGGGAAATGACTCTTTCCGTTTCGGAGCATATCAATCGCGAACAAATTATTGTCGGTATGTATACTTGGCCGTGAAAGCGAGTTATCTAATACAGGAAGTAGTTCGCGGGTAGACACGGCTCGCTTTGAGAATGATGTCATGCTGCCTCGCTTTGAGATTGGAGATTCAAAAATGTCACCAGTTTACATGAGAGTCGCTTTGGTCTCCCGCGGGTAGACACGGCTCTCTTTGAGAATGTGCTGGCACGTGGCTCTACAAAGCCCAAGACTGTCGGGCTGTCATCCCTATTGCGGTAATGGGAACTTCCACTGACCCGGTGCTGTAAGTCCACAAGGCTTCCCGATGAATCGAATTGGACGAGTTCACTTTCAAAATAGGGAAGTAACGCACAAAAGATTTCAACACGCATATTGCTTTTCAACAACAACAACAACGTGGGGGCAGATTTTTCTTTCGTTTCTTAGACTATTTTCTTTGTATTTCATTTCCGAAACTCGCAACTCTGGCGGACATATTGACGACCTACGCGATTTGAAGATGACAACAACTACACAGGGTCTGTTTGAAGTTGAAGGAAAAAAAAAACTTTTACGGCGACAGATGGCCGATAAAAACTTTTGGGCGGCAGTCCCTGTTCTCAAACTTTAGTGATAGTCGGGAACACTCGATAGTACGAATGCAGGCTGCCACACAGTAAACGTTTGAGGGTTCCGGAAATAATGTATGCAAATTATATCTGCCGCTAGGTGGCGCTGTGATCAGCATACTCGAAGGCGTTAACAACAACACCACCACGTGGTGGCATGCTCCCGGTGCCCGTGAAAGGTAAACTTGGTATCGTTTTCACGGTAAGATCGTCATTCGATTGAGTTTATTTCGTAATTTGAGCCTTCAAATTTACTTTGGCCATGTCTGGCAAATTGAGTTTTCCACGAAAAATTGAGTATTTGTCGAGTAAAACGAAAGCAATTGAGTTTCTTGCCATACGAATTGAGTTTTAAAATTTTTTTTACCACCGAATACCGGTGGTAAAAAGTGACTTGTATGAATCCCTGCTATGCAGTGTCTATTAAAGTGCTAAGAGAGGGGAAGGTTAGAAAAGGACGTGTCAGCTTTACCCGGGGAAAAACCCTCTTGCTGTCACGTTTGTAAAGCGAAAAAATTATTTCTCCATATCAGCATGAAAAGTTGTTTCATACATATAAAATACCGAAATTTGACACTGAAAAATCTCACAGCCAATGGTGACGTAAAACGGCGTCGATGAACGTTGAAAAATGGGCGCTTGGTCGTTTTTACCCCTCGGCCAAATTTGGCCTAGGGGTATTGTCGTCATCATGTACGGCTGTCCGTACGTACGTCCGTTCGTCCGTACGTCTGTACGTCCGTACGTCCGTCCGTCCGTTACCGCGATATCTACAGAACCGTTTCATGCATGGCAACCAAACTTGGTACATCTATTTATCTTCACGTAAATCAGAAGCCTATCGAAAATGAGTCATCTCGGACAATATTTTCAGAGTTATGCCCCTTTTTACAAATAAAAATCCATTTATGATTTGTTATTGTGATAATTTCAGAACCGTTCCATATACAACATCCTAACGTGATACAGTTGTTTCTCTTGACCTGAACTAGGTGCCTATCAAAAATGAGTTGTGTCGGAAAGTATTTCGCAGAGTTATGCCCCTTGTCTAATAAAATCCGTTACCGCGATATCTACAGAACCGTTTCATGCATGGCAACCAAACTTGTTACATCTATTTATCTTCACGTAAATCAGAAGCCTATCGAAAATGAGTCATCTCGGACAATATTTTGCAGAGTTATGCCCCTTTTTACAAATAAAAATCCATTTATGATTTGTTGTTGTGATAATTTCAGAACCGTTCCATACACAACATCCTAACGTGATACAGTTGTTTCTCTTGACCTGAACTAGATGCCTATCGAAAATGAGTCGTGTCAGAAAGTATTTTGCAGAGTTATGCCCCTTGTCTAACAAAACTAATTCCTATGTTAAGTTTGCATATTATTTCTATTATCATGTTAGTATACTATCACATTTATTTATTGATTGGATGACTGATTTATTCATTTATTCTCTTAGACAATGCAAAGAATGCTTGCAAATCTGTTTTGAAATGACATACATGTGCCATTTAGTGTACATGTACTGTATTTATCTAGCCATGTGTACTGTTGTTTTGGTGAGACATCGATACAGCTCTTTCAATTTATTCAAGAAACAAATTAATTTAAGGGGAGGAAAACTTTTTTTTTTAAAGAAAGTACACTTACAATACCATGGGTAAATATTTCTTCCCACAAGCCAATCAATTGGTAGAGACACCCTTATTATAATAGCTGGGGTTCAGAGCCGAGGGGTTTGGATAGCGCAGCTTCATGTTGTATTCTCTGGATACATTTTCACAGGGAATTCCCTTTATATTCAAAATATGACACCTCCAACCAAAATCTAATTCCATGTTCTCAATGTTATCAAATATACCACAAACATATATTGAAATATCATTTTGGTTGAAGGTGTCATATTTTCATGAAATTTAAAATAAGTTTTGTTTTCTCCGTTCACTTGGAAGACGGCGTTATATTGGCATTGTAAGAGGGTTTGGTGTTGCATAGCTTCTTGGCCGTGTAGTTAGAGCGATTGGTTGTGAATGAACAATGCTGTCAATTTTGAGTTCGAATCCCAATTTTGTCAATTTACTTTTTTTTGTGTTTTTTTTATCCATGGCTGAATGACTCCTGAAGAAATATTTCTGGAGTAAAATAATAAAAAATATATATTTTACAATCAATATTTTGTAAGTAGAAAATCCCCAAAGCTGTTCTGTTTCCTTCACCACTTGTACTTCCGCTTGCAGTACAACGTATCACCCGAAACAGACAGGCCTAAATATTTTTGTCATCAATGCGTACGATATTTAATTCATGGATGTGCGTATATAGTAGTAAAGTAACATAGCAATGGCAAATATGAACAGAAGTGTGCCATTCAATAATTTGAAATGTGAATGTTGTGGCAAAAACTCCCGGTTAGGCCAAACCAGGAATACAGATTACTGCTTGTTTAATGTTGTAAAAAATACAGACATGGTGCTGAATATACATTACAATCTTTTGTTCACTTACTGTTTCGCAATAGTTGCTTCTCATTCATGTAATTATTTATTGAAGATATTCGTGCTGTAATGAACCAAATAATGTGGTTTGGGTTGCCCCAAGAAGTAAAAAGACCATATAAAGTGTTGTCTTGTGAGTGCTCTACATCGCTTTCATTTTATAATTAACTCAGTCTTACATGGAGGACCTGTTCCTGACGAGCGCATGGCACACTCAGCTCTGTATAATAATAGAACTGGGGAAGACGGCCTTTATTGCTTGAATACATCATTCGTATAGCACAAATCTAGGAAAGCTGCCAAGAGGGTTTTTCCCGGGTAAAGCTGACATGTTCTTTGTCGCACTCATTTGTGATGAGATCTGGCAAGTTAAAATCTCCCATAAGGAAGACTTTGCCCAGTTGATTGTGGTTTGAAACATCAGTTTCTAGTTCAAAGAATTGAGTATCAAAGTAGGAGGAGTCATCAGGGGGTATGTAAACAGTGGCTAGGAAGAGATCTTATTCCCAGCCAAAGTGTGTACGATTTATTGGAGATCGTTTCCGCATTTTGGATTTACTATGTTTGTGGCGCGATTCGTGTTCACGTGACTGTTGACGCCACCACGTGACCACGCTGACCGCATCAGTCAGGAATGTTGTTTTTGCTGTCTGGCTTCTGTTTACATTTATGAAACCCATTTTTATCTCGCCTTGCGAAGTAAAGGGGAGATATTGTGAGGGGGGAGAGAGGATGTCGTCGTCGGTGTCGGTGTTCCCTGTCTGGAAATGATAAGGTTTTTGGTTTAGCAAGTCTAGAAAAAAATCTAGAAAAATTAGAAAAAATACAAAAAAATATGGGGGGTGGGTATGCCACCTGGGGGTACTACCCCTGGGGTGCTCTAATGTTAAAATCCCTATGAATGAGTTTTGCGTTTAGCTGAAGTGTACATGTACATCTGTACTTGGAAAGTTTCTTGCAGTTGTCAGCTGTCATTGGATGATTATGAAACTTGGTACACGTGTTTCTTATGATTAGAGGATGTACCTGTGCTATTTTTGAGAAGAAATATTAAGTGTTCTCCAAATTATGACAAATGAATGAGTTTTCTGTTTAGGTAAATTGTACATATACATGTACATGGTAAGTTTGCTCCAGTTGTCAGCTGTCATTGGATGATTATGAAACTTGGTACACATGTTTCTTATGATTAGAGGATGTACCTGTGCTATTTTTGACAAGAAATATTAATTTTTCTCCAAATTATGGCAAAGGAATGAGTTTTCTGTTTAGGTAAATTGTACATGTAGGCCTCTACATGTATACATATACATGTACATGATAAGTTTGCTGCAGTTGTCAGCTCTCATTGGATGATTATGAAACTTGGTACACATGTTTCTTATGATTGGAGGATGTACTTGTGCTATTTGTGAGATGAAATATTAATTTTTCTCTAAATTATGGCAAATGATTGAGTTTTGCGTTTAGCTGAAGTGCACATGTACATCTGTACACCACAGTTTGCTGCAGTTGTCCGCTCTCATTGAATGATTATGAAATTTGGTACACATGTTTCTTATGATTAGAAGATGTACCTGTGATATTTAGAAGATGAAATATTAATTTTTGTTCAAATTTTGAGGGTTTTGTCTCAATCTGCCAATAATAATGTACACCTGTACATGGAAAGTTTTCTGAAGCTGTCAGCTTTCACTGGATGAGTTTGATACTTTCTACCCAAGTTCAATGTGATTCAAAGATGTGCATGTGCTCTTGAAGAATTATGACATTAAATATGAATTTTTTTCCTAATTATTGCAGTTTAGACTTTGTATCTTTCCATTGATAAGGTTTTTGTTGGGCAAAAATTTACAGGTAGATCTGTACATGGAAAGTTTGTTGAACCTTTCGTGGGATGATTATAAAATTTGGTAATCCCACACGGGACTGACCTATCCAACAGTAATCCCAAATGGCATTGGCCTATCCAGCAGTATTGCCATACGGGACTGACCTATCCAGCAGTAATCCCAGACCGAACTTGTCTATCCAGCAGTAATCCCATTTGGGACTGGCCTATTCAGCAGTAATCTCACACAGGACTGACCTATCCAGCAGTAGTCCCAATGGCACTGGCCTATCCAGCAGTAATGCCACATGGGACTGACCTATCCAGCAGTAATCCCAGACCGGACTGGCCTAACCTGCAGTAATCCCACATGGGATTGGTCTATCCAGCAGTAATTCCACACGGGACTGGCTTATGCAGCAGTAATCTCTCATGGGACTGACCTATCCAGATGTAATATCACACTGGATTGCAATTTGCAGCAGTAATCCTACATGGCACTGACCTATCCAGCCATAATTTTACATGGGACTGACCTATTCCGCTGTAATCCCACACAGGTTTACCCTATCCAGCAGTAATCGCACACGGGACTGGCCTCCTCAGCCATAATCCCACACAGGATTGCCGTATGCAGCAGTAATCCCACACGGGACTGTCCTATCCAGCATTAATCCCATACGAGACTCATCTATCCAGCAGTAATCCCAGACAGGACTGGCCTATCCAGCAGTAATCCCACTTGGGACTGGACTTTCCATCAGTAATCCCACAGGGGACTATCCATCAGTAATAACATGGGACTGGTCCACCCAGCAGTAATCCTACACAGGACTGGCCTATCCAGCAGTAATCTCACATGGGACTGAATTATCCAGCAGTAATCTCACACTGGAGTGCCCTATGTACCAGTAATCCGACGGCACTGACCTATCCATCCTACATGGGATAAACTTTTGCCAGTAAACCCACATGGGACTGATGTTATTGTCTGTACCAGATAATCTATTGCAGACATTATTGTCTGTACCACATCACCTATTCCAGACCTTATTGTTTGCTCTACATGTATGCTTTCAATACTGCTGCACCTTTGGCGGATGACCGCGCAAGGCGAGATGTTGGGGTTCTCAGAACGCTTGTTCGGGTATGTTGTTCTCTAAGAACGATCAGAATTGATTGCTAAGATGTTCAAGTATATTTGTGTGGTGGCATACGGTAAAACTAAGCTTTCAATAGAACATAGTGATGAACCTTGCGAAGTGTTGTTTACGCCATTCTGGGAGCAGGGGTCTCGGGAGCAGAAGTCCTAGCCAAGTTGACATGGCTTCGTTCGTTCCTACATTTAGCCTGCTGCCTCTTCATGAACTTACATGTAAACTCCGGGATCACATCACAAGGCTCCATGGGTCGTTCGGGTCTATCCGGCAATAAAACAACCCCTCGCAACTCTTTAACTTTTTTTTTTCGAGTTCGGCAAAGAGTTTGATTGCCGTGAAGAGCTCATCCGTCTGCAATCAGTCTTCAAACATCAACGGTCGGTTAAATTCCTTGTCTTCACCGCCATGATCTTCGACGGGTCAAGTGATCCGCACGATACGTTGCTGATCACTTTACACGTACGAATATAATGGAGGAGAACTTCAACCAGCCGTTGATGCTTGAAGACTGTTTGAAGTCTGCTCGGCGAATATGATTATCATGTCATGCTTTCTAGCGAGAAGTGTTCTGCGTCATTATTTTTGTCTGAAACAATTTGGTTGTATCACCCATGCACTTTGGTTTGAGAGTTTTTCCGGAATTATTATGAGAATAGTTCGTAGAAACAGTTGAGTAAAAGATGGTAGCTGTCGTTCTGGTTGCTACACTCTGTTTGGTTACAATTTATGTTGAATCCTGAAATGACGCACCAGTTCCCCAATCGCTGGGGGGAGGGTCGTCAGGTGCGACCCTCCCCCCCTTTGACGCGCAAAAAACACCAGAAAAAGCAAAAAAAAAAAAAAAAAAAAAAAAAAAAAAAAAAAACGAAAACAGTCCGTCCCCGTTTCAGTAGTGACGCGTCGGTTCGCTCAACAATGGGTTCCCCACGACTTTCCGATTTGGCTCTCATGAACATACACTATGGTCATAAAGTTGATTATGAAAGAGCTGTGGCTCTGTTCACGAGGCAAATTTACTATTCAATTAACCATTAACAATAACTCGTGTGTTTTTTCCCTTCCACTCGATGCGTGTGGATTTGATAATGAAGCATCGGCAGCCTCGGTCTACAGTTTGCGAAGTGCAAAACGGATAATAAACTGAATGTTGTATATGTAAGCTTTGCTGAAGGCTATAGGGGCCTACTACATTCGTGATATTTCATTTCCGGAATAAAAATCAGTTTTATTTGTCTAATTAGTAGTCCAGCTGTAGTTGTAGTCCATGAGAACAAGAGAATAAAATATAATACTGATATTTGACAAATGATGTGTTATAGTTTAATTGCTGGAAATCGCTCAAAATGCATCTCAGGTCGTCTAAGGTCCTAGAGCTGTATAATATAACCCTAAATCTGCATACATTATGTTCAGATTTAATTTCGGGAAAACGCTTAGAACGCATCTTCGGCGATCTAGGACCCGGCCGGAGCTTCCGGGGCCTAGGCGGCCCCTGGACCCTCACATAAAGTGCTATGATAGTCGACCCCTCCCTTTGCAAAAATCCTACCGACGCCCATGCATCTGCGCTAACCGAGTCAAATGAAGAAGAAATGTGCCTTGTACAAGTTACAAATGCAGTAAAAGTGTATCTGATTCAGTCGAATGGCCACTTCACGCTAGTGACGTCAGAAAGGCAAAATATTCGAGAGTGAAATCGAATGTCATTCATGTCATTGTAGCATAGTGACACGGCAGAAAAATCCTTGAAATGTGACGAAAAATACATAACAGTAAAATGTTGCCTGTATAGCTGTGGTGTTGTGAAGTCGGCTCGATTTTTGTGAAAATAATGATATGTGTATATCCCTGAATTCCTTAGTCAAGTAAGTTATCCCATACGAGTTGATCCAAGCTGTGATTTAGCATTTTAGTAAACATGCAATTCATCGAAGAAATAGCGGGATTAAAATGTCTGTGTATGGTTTCAGAACAAACGCATCACCCAACATCCAGAGAATAAATGAGAATTGCAGAACAAAATAGGTTCTCTTCGCAACCACTCTGTGAAAATTCGATGCCTTTCGAAAGAACTTTGCCGAAATTGAGCTTTGTAATGCGGGTCTCTCTTTTAAGTTGGAATTCTCGTATTTCTCACTGCGGCGATATATTCTTCCATAAAGTATAGACCCCTATTTTGCTACAAATAGTCTAGTGTAGTATACTTTTCCCTCTGTCGAAGACGCAGATTCCACATTCAATACCAGTACCATATCCGTTTTGTAAACCTATGTCAACCGTGGACCATTATATAGCAGGTGCTTTTTTAAATAAAGTGTTTTCATGTAAACAAATTAAAGCACAATTAAGTTCTCCACAAGTCCAGTATGGTACGATATTTAAGAGAGTATATAACTTGTCATCATTGAATTTGGGGAAGAGTCACATGTGTTTGAAATTGTGACCAGATTCTGTCCGACGGCGGCCATTGTTTGAAGCTGAAATTGTGTAATATTTTCATTGAATTTATGAAGCAAGATGTATAAATATATATTATTCATCTCTGTAGAGAAAACTTTGCATGTTAATTACTAAGATGGCCATGGCTATGAGGGATGAATACATGGTTTAATAGCTAAAATTATGAATATTGTCTTCCCATTTCATGAAACAATACAACGAATTCTCCATTCAATGCCGGTACACTATCACCATCTTCAGTTATGAGAATAATAATGACATATCAATCAAATCATTGAATACACATCAATTTGGCCTTCGGCACCATGCATGATCAAGGCAGCACCCGTATGGTCACAAAGTCAAACAGACACTTCTGATGACATCATTACAATACAAGCGTCTAGTCCGTCATTCATAATTCAGCCGTCGTCCAAATAAAGAATATCCACGTCCATAATCCAAAGACCTATTCCATACTTACAAGCGTTTAGTCCGTCATTCATAATCCAGCCGTCGTCCATTAGAGAATATCCGCGTCCATAATCCAAAGACCTATTCCATTTTCCGTATAACAGTATTAGCACCAAATTCAAAAAGACAATCATAGTATACATAAACATAGGCTAGTTTCCTGCAAGAGAGAAGCGGTCAACAGTTTTCAGTGATGCCGACAAGATATCATGATGTTCCAAAAATATAAAATCCGTATCGCTGATCAGTATTCGTAATCCATAATAATCGTTGTAAAGTCGTTATGTAGAGAATGATGTATCTCAGTCACGCTTTGATTGTGACTGTTCATATGAGCACCGTGAAGATCTTGAAGTACATGGGTTCATACGGCCCCTAGCCCCGGGTTAAGCGGAATTAGACACAAGTTACGAAACGTAACGCCAAAGATCTTGCACGCTACGTTCGTATTTTGCTATCAGCACGCGATATGTATCGCCAAATTTGATAAACTTAGAGTGGAGGCGCTTGGGGCAATGCCTAATTAAACTATGGAAACAAAGAATAACAACAGAAGACATTATTGGGTGTCGTGAAGTGATTGTCGTCGATTGATAATCAGGCCTGCAAATGCCTCCTATATTTTTCCTATATTTTCCTGTATTTTTGAGTCATTCCTATATTTTCTTGTATTTTACTCAAAACCTCCTACATTCTCTATATTTTGAAGTTTTCTCATGAAAAATTTCACCAATGTTCTGAAATGAGTGAAAATGGCATGGGAAAATACATTTCAGAAAAAAAAACATTTAAATCTCCCTTACCTGAACCAAGCAGCAGGACAGGTCTCTTCAATCATCGCCACTATGACCGCAATTATTGGAAATAATTTGATCTTACACCGGAAAACTATCAAGTTTGGAACATACAATGTGGTCTTGCACTCTTTTATTGCCTATATTTTCCTATATTTTATTCAGAAAATTCCTATATTTCTCCTATATTTTGGCAAATTTCTAACTATATTTTCTCCTATGTTTTCAATGTGAGCCCTTTGCAGGCCTGCATAATCTTATATAAAAACTTCTTAACCCTACCTGGCCGGGGGCATTATGGCCCCCCTACCAAACTTTCTGCGCTATCTCCGGAACGACAAAAAATGGAGTGCTGAAACTCCGGGACTTTATAGTTTATCATATTGGGGTCATTTTGAGCCCATTTGCATAACCCCCTGAGCAGAGGATCATGGGTAAATTCAAGATGGCGGCCACGTGGGATACCAGAAAAGTGATGTTTTTATGATATTTCTTCAAAATTTCTGCTTTTTCGCAATGAAAATTGGGCAAAAACTATTTTATTTCACATCACATTAATATTTACTAATTTATCATGCAGCTTTTGCGGAGAAATTGCGTAAATAAAAAAATCGAAAAATCCGGCCGAAAAATCGACCAAAAAATGACGTTTTTGGAAATGACGTCACTGTGACGTCATCAAAGCAGCCATCTTGGATTTGTTTCACATTTTCTGGTAGAGCTTGACGTGTATAGTGTAGTACGTTTCAGCCCCCTAGCTCAAAGGATAAGAAAAATAATTAGAGGGGGCCATTTCGGACCCCCCAGGCCTGGACAGGTCCCCAAAAGCCCAGGCCAGATAGGGTTAAAAAGCCATGAAATTGTGGTACACTATAGTGATATCGGGAGAAACGGATACAACTAAGTCTCTCATATAGTTGCATCTCCGTACACCAAGTCAATGTCCACACTCTTGTTCTGAAACTTGCCTTGGTCTATCTAGACTAAGATTTCTCTTCAACATCGGTCAGGTTGATTTTCTCCCCGAGCCAATCGGAATCAGGACTCAATGTAGAAATAGTGATAAATTCCCCGGTGCCCAAATATTTTCTAGAGCGGTTCAGCTTATGTCTTTGAGGTTTTAGAGATCACGTTTCTTTCCTTGATTCAGGCTGCCCGATAACATCCGTTTGATACCTGTTGGTCACTGGGGCCAAAGACCAAATTGTTGTCTGTCGCCTTGGATGCATGTTAGGTCATGCATATTCATCAGGCTCCATGCCAATTTTGGTGAGAAATAATAGGTTAGACCGAGAGAAGTTTCATTACAAGCGTCTAGTCCGTCATTCATAATCCAGCCGTCGTCCATTAGAGAATATCCGCGTCCATAATCCAAAGATCTATTTCATATTCCATATAACAGTATTAGTATTAACATGAGTGTTCGAAATGACTTCGTGTACGAATATGACAAAAGGTGTGTTTTTTTCAGTAGGGTGCATGTTTTTTTCAACGCTTCCCCCCCCCCCCACTGAGAATAGCATAAATCTGAATATTTTATGTCCACATTTATTCCCGAAGAATGCTTACAATACATACTCCGGCGATCTAGGACCCCTGGACCCTCGCCCTGTGATAGTCCACCCCCCTAGCCCAACCTTGTGAATTTTGGCTAGATCCGCCCTTGCCCTTGAGTATACACTACCTATCACACTCATGTGCCCGAGTTGAACTTTGCGGTAATTGCATTCATGCATTCATCCCGTTTCCAGATGGGTATTTGTAGTAACGATCATTGTTTCCTATGATGGACATTCAGTGGCATTTTAAGATTTTGCTAATTCCTCATCAACACGCATCTTCTTGAGTCAAGCGTTGGGCTACAATACATTTTCGTGACATCAATGTTTAGCAGAGACTTGGATGGATGGATGGATGGATGGATGGATGTAGACTTGCGTATGGAAGATGTCAACACTTGTGTCTTGCAATGACATGTTTTTGCAGTTTATGATAAGAAAATATCTCAAGTACGTCAGTTCGGAATTTCAGCGCAACAAACCTCATGTAATAGAGGGCATCATATAGTTTTCTTACCTCTAAATTGACATGGTGTTGATGTTGTTGCCCACGAACTCCGAACTGACCTGTTCTGCTGTGTACTGTACTATACAGGTATTGCCATTGAAAATGCTCAGTTCTTCTGTCAAACTCCCACAACCAACTTGCAAAAGTCGAATGACAAAGGGGTGACAGGGAGGAATATATGTGAAGTCAAATGGCAAGCGGTATTAGGGAGGAATGCACATGAAATCGAAAGTCAAAGCGGTGTTGGGTAGGAATGTATGTGAAGTCGAGTGTTAAAGCGGTGTTAGAGAGAAATGTAAGTGAAATCGAGTGTCAACCCGGTCATGACGAGGAGTGTACATGGAGTACTGTGTCAAAGGGGTTTGGGGAGGAATGTACTTGAAGTCGAGTGTGAATTAAAGCGGGTTAGGACTTAGGGTTAGGTATGTTTCATAACCATCATGTTAAGGACTTGCTATCCACCTGTACTGATCAGCAATCGCTCAGTGACATTTCTCTCATTTTCGCCTTTGCTTTATAGATTATGTATATAAGACTATATATTTTTAGCTAGGGAGGAATGTACGCGAAGTCTGTTGTCAAAGTGCTGTTAGAGAGGAATGTAAGTGACGCTGAGTGTCAAAGAAGTGTTGGGGAGGAATGTAATTGAAGTCGAATGTCAAAGCGATTAGGGAGAAATGTACATGAAATTGAGTGTCAAAGCGGTGTAATATGAAGGAATGTACGTGAAGTCGAGTGTCAAAGCGGTGTTAGGGAGAAATTTAAGTGAAGTCGAGTGTCAAAGCGGTCGTGACGAGGACTATAGATGAAGTACTGTGTCAAAGGGGTGTTAGGGAGGAATGTACTTGAAGTCGAGCGTCAATAAAAGCGGGTTAGGGCTTAGGGTTAGGTATGTTTCATAACTATCATGTTACGGTTCGCTTTAGCTATAAACATTTCTCTACCAAATTTTACGTGTATTCGAGTGGCAAAGCGGTTAGAGAGGAATGTACCTAAAGTTAAGTGTCAAAGCAGTGTTAGGGAGTAATGTACGTGAAGTCGAGTGTCAAAACGGTGTTAGGGAGGAATGTACCTGAAGTCAAGTTTTTGGGGGAGGAATGTATGGCCAGTCGAATGTCAAAGCGGTGTTAGAGTGGAATAATGTCAAGTCGAGTGTCATAGTGGTGTTAGGGAGGAATGTAAAGCCAATTGTCAAAACGGTGTTAGGGAGGAATATTTGAAGTGGATTGCAAAGCGGTGTTAGGGGGGAATGTACCTGAAGTCGAGTGTCAGGGCGGGGTTAGGGAGGAATGTATGTGAAGTCGACTGTCAAGGTGGTGTTAGGGTGGAATGTATGTGCAGTCGAATGTCAAAGCAGTTTTAGGGTTAGATATGTTTCATAATTATCGTGTTCAAGTTCGTTCCACGTATAAACAGTGCCTGTATTTGTGTGTTAAATTGAGGTTAGGGAGGAGTTTACATAAAGTCGAGTGTCAAATCGGTGTTAGGGAGCATGTACATGTAGTCGAGTGTCAAAACGGTGTTAAGAAGGAATGTTTGTGAAGTCGAGTATCAAAGCAGTGTTACAGAGGAATGTACCTGAAGTCGAGTGTCAAAGCATTGTTAGGGAGGGATGTATGTGCAATCGAATGGCAAAGCGATGATAGGGTTTCATAATGATCATGTTCAGATTCGTTCCAGGTATAAACAGTAGTGTGTGTCAAATCAGGGTTAGGGAGAAATGTATGTGAAGTCGAGTGTCAGAATGGGGTTAGAGAGGAATGTATGTGAAGTCGAGTTTCAAAGCGGTGTTAGGGAGGAGTGTAAGTGAAGACGAATACAGCTGTGTTAGGGAGGAATGTATATGCAATCGATTGTCAAAGTGGTGTTAGGGTTAGGTAGGGTTTCCAACTATAATGTTCAGGTTCATTTCAGATATAAACAGTACCTGCAGTTGTGTATGAAATCGGTGTTCGGGAGAAATGTACGTGAAGTCGAGTGTCGACGTGGGGTTAGGGAGGAATGTGTGTGAAGTTGACTCTCAAAGCCGTGGGTTATGTATGTTTCAGAACTGTCAAGTTCAGCTTCATCAAATCGTAATAATTTTTCCATGGAAGTGTACCTGTACTTATGTGTAAAAGCGGGGTTATGGCAGATTGTACGTGAAGTCGAGTGTCGAAGCGAGGTTACGGAGGATTGATGTGAAGTCGAGTGTCAAAGCGGAGTTTGGGAAGAATGTACCAGAAGTCGAGTGTCAAAGCGGAGTTAGGGAGGAATGTGCGTAAAGTCGAGTGTCAAAGTAGAGATGTAGGTGTAGTTAGTGCCAAACTGAATTAATGGAAAATGTACTAAAAGTCGAGTGCCAAAGCGAGGAATATACCTGAATTAGAGTTTCTAAGTGGTGTTGAGGAGGAATGTACGTGAAGTTGACTGTCAAAGCAGTGGTAACGAGAAATAGTGGAGCCAAGTGTCGAAGCAGTGTTAGGACTTTGGGTTAGGTAGGGTGATAACTTACAGGTTCCTTTCAACTATCAAAATCAAACAATTTCTCCACTAAATGTAATCTAACGTCAAAGCGAGGTTAGAGAGTGATGTACAAGAAGTCAAGTGTCAAAATGATGTTAAGAGGAATGTACACGAAGTTGAATGTCAAGCCTGTGTTGGGCAGGAATGTACGTGAAGTCGAATGTCAAATCTGTAGGAGAGCAATGTGAATGAGCTGCAATGTCACGGATGCTGACAGTGTAGTGTTGAAGAGAACAGAGAGTATGAGATGATACCTTACGTACAAGACTGCAATGTCTCTGTCAACGACTGTCACGGACAATGTGATCTAGATCACAAAGCCGCTGTTCCTGACAAGGTAGTGAAGAAGAGTGCAAAGACCCTGCGACAGACAAGTTGACTCAGAAGACTGCACAGCCGCTGTCAATGACAGGGTTATCCAGAAGACCGCAAAGCCGCTGTAATTGACAAAGTAGCATAGAAGACAGCAAAGCCGCTATGACTGACAAGACAATGTAGAATTACAAGCGTCTAGTCCGTCATTCATAATCCAGCCGTCGTCCATTAGAGAATATCCGCGTCCATAATCCAAAGACCTATTCCATTTTCCACATAACAGTATTAGCACCAAATTCAAAAAGACAATCATAGTATACATACTATGGTAATGCCGTTGTCACTGACAAGAGGATGTATAAGACCGCAAAGGCGCTGTCAGTGACAAGGTAGTGTAGAAGTGCGCAAAGCCGATGTCACTGACATTGTCTTGTAGAGAACCGCAAAGTCGCTGTCACTGACAAGGTAGTCTAGGAGAGTACAAAGTCTCTGTCACTGACAAAGTTGTGTAGAAGAGCGCAAAACCGCTGTTACTGGCAGGGTCATGTGGAAGACCGCAACGCCTTTGTCACTGACAAAGTAGTGTAGAAAGCACAAAGCCGCTGTCACTGACAGGGTTATGTAGGAGAGCGCAAAGCCGTTGTCACTGACAGTGTCTTGTAGAACGGATCACAAACCCGTTGTCACTGACAAGATGGTGTATAAGACCGCAAAGTCACTGTCACTGACAACGTAGTGTAGAAGAGTGCAAAGCCGCTGTCAATGACAAATGATGTATAAGACCGCAAAGCCGCTGTCAATGACAAGGTAGTGTAGAAGAGCGCAAAGGCGCTGTCACTGACAATGTAATGGTGAAAATACCAAAGATTACTAGATGATACCATTAAGCCGCTGTCATTGACAGAGTTATGTAGAAGATCGCAAAGCCGCTGTCATTGACGAGTTGGTGTAGAAGAACTGTCAATGACAAGGTGATGTAGAAGAGCTGTCAGTGACAAGGTAGTGTAGAAGACAGTAAAGCCGCTGTCAATGGCAATGTATTTTAGAAGAGCGCAAAGCCGCTGTCGAGGACAAGGTAGTGTTAAATATAACAAAGAGTTAAGATGACTAGATGATACCTTATGCAGAAGACCGCAAAGCCGTTGCCAATGACCGGGTTAATCAGAAGATTTATTATTTGGACAAATCATATAGATTACATGTATATTTGCAGAAAGGTGTCGAGAAACAGGTATAATTAATCACATAAAAAAATCTTTAAATAAGAAAACACTTTACGTATTATATTATTCTCTGATCTGTCCTTATCTATCGTACGGAAATATTCTATGCGGAAATACGTACTTGAGCCATCTAAATCCGTTATTTTTACTACAAAAGCGTGCTGTAAGGATTATATCACTTTCCAATAAACGTGACAATACACGTGATTGCCGCTTCTTCAACTGAACCAATATTCTTGCTCACGTCATGTCCACAAGTTTTATATAATCTTGACCAATTGCCAAACATCTACCAGACCTACTTCACCGGGCAATATGATATTCATCAATATCAAACAAGAACCCGTAACATCAATCTCTACAGACCATTTTACTATTCCAACTTATTACACACTCAAGTGCTCAGGTCCCCGGGAACGGAACACACTTCCCTCTTACTTAAAAACAATTGACTCCTCGTCACTCTTTAAGTCAAACTTCTTGAGAAATGTAGTCAATTTTGAATGATCCTTCATATTAAGCTGTGTACACATCGCATCGTTTTTTTGACTCAACTCACCCGTTACATTCGCTCATCCTAATTGGTCAAGTATCTAGGGATTGAACACGCCCTTCTGGGTTTTATTCCCGCCATTCACATTTCTACAACTGTCAATCACACGTTATTATATAAATATAATGTATTTTCTATTTTTCCACTAATATGATCGACACTGAATATGTATTTCTTTATGGTAATTTGGTGAATAAAATCTAATCTAATCTAAAAACCACAACATCCGTGGTACTTGGCAAATTAACCTAGAAGAGCACAAAGCTGCTGTCACTGATAAAGTGATGTGAAAACAGTCATTAAGATAATGGTATAGAAAGACGGCAAAGCTGTTTTCAGTGAAATGCATGTTTTTTCCAGTACAAGAAGCTAACTGTGCGAGTGAAGACAATGGTCATCCTGTACAAGAAGACAACTGTCACTGTAAATGACAGACAGATTCTATAACGTCAAACTCATGCATGAAGTATTCACAAAAAATATCTCTACCCTGTTAAACTATGCTTTGTTCTCTGGTGCTTCCTTACATGAAGTATCGACCGATTTACCGAGTATTCTCCAAGCTTCTCGGACCTCGTAATCATCAATACGACCCATCAAAGGTCTGTAGACACTGTTAATGTCCAAACGCCCGTTAATGTCCAAATTGGACATTAACACGCAACTAGTGCGTGTTATTGCGTGTTAATGTCCCACGTAGGACAATAAGACGCCAGCATGAATGTTATCGTCCAAACTTTGGACATTAGCGGTCGATATGTATCACTTCGACTGTTATTGTCCTAAAACAGTCCCGCCTCTGTTCCAAAATTTCATTGAGACCATTTAGCGCGCGCCTGCGAGACTACAACCTGTGTTAATCCATCCATCTTGCACTACGAGGAATCGATATGACCACCGATATTGAATTAGTGAAAAAAAGAACTACGGACCACGGAGTATGGAGTGTTAATGAACACAAGAAAACATTTAAAAAACACCAAGACAGGGCGAAATCGCTTTGTGAGACTACAGCCCATGTTCATATATACATCTTACACTGCGAGGAATCGATATGACCACAAGATATTGAATTAGTAAAAAAACGATCTACGGACTATGGACTGTTAGAACATTAAGACGCAACTTGTACATAGTGAAAAAAAATCAGTTGCAGGTCGACCGCTAATGTCCAAATTTGCCCTAGGACAATAAGAGGCGGTTAATGTCCAAACTTAGGACATTAACACGCACTCGCTGCGTGTTAATGTCCAATTTGGACATTAACGGGCGCTTGGACATTAACAGTGTCTACAAAGGTCACTATCTTACTGTGCCACGATGCAATTATGGGATAACACGCAGGTACACAGAGCGCTTGCATGTCGGTGCAAAATAAAGAAATTGAAAATAACTTACGTGTCGCAGACAGCCTAGAAGAAAAATGGTGATTGATCACCTCGATATTTATGGGACCTAGAGAAACAAGTCTCGTTATATGCAACGGCTAAACCCGGAGAGAATAGGCAGGGGAAAGCAGTGGTGCTCACGACGCCCTCTAGATCACAGCATATTTCTAATATCTGCTACTCCCCTCTTGCAGTTTAGGGGTGATCACTAGTGTAGTTTAGGTAAGTCTGATGTACAAGTTGAATGTGAGTGGGTACTGTTTGGGATCGATTATGGCAAAAGTCTTCAATAACCATACACCAACGGCGACTAGGAATACTGGCGATGAAGTCGGACGGTAGTAACGGACATTGTCTAGTTCTGGACGAAACTACTAATGTTCTGTGTGGAGGACCTCACAGAGATGTACCTTTGTACTGATTTTTGTGAATTGTTCCTAGCAGGCACTGTCCATCGCTAATGCATTCAATGACTTCTTTACAAACATCGGGACAAAATTAGCTAGCGTTTTCAGACAAATTCCACCGAAGGTTAGGGATTTTCGTGAGAGTGATGGAAATAACATTAATTTTGGATTTACAGATATCAGTACCGAGTTTACCTACAAGAAGCTTTGTACGTTATGTATTGGTAAGGCCCATGATGGTCTGAGTAGTAGTAGGCTATTGAAAAGTGCTGCGCCATGTATTGCTGCAATTTTTAACTTGTCACTGAAGACTGGAACTCTCCCGGAGGAATGGGAACATGCCAAAGTTACCCCGGTATATAAGGACGGTGATCATGGTGATACGGATAATATTAGCAATTATCGGCCCATCTCAGTCCTGCCTGTTATAATGAAAATCAGGGAGAGAGCCGTCCACAACCAGTTATACGATTTTCTCGTTAACCAAAATTTGTTGAATAACGTCCAATCAGGTTTTCGTCCCAAACACTCCACTGCAACCACCCTTTCTGACGTCACGGATTATCTACTGGAGAATATGGAAGGTGGTCTTTTAACGAGTGCGGTCTTTTTAGATCTAAAAAGGCGTTTGATACCGTGGACCATCGTTTGTTAGTGAAAAAGTTGGGCAGCTTTGGAGTCTTGGGAGTGGAAAGTGATTGGTTCCTTAATTATCTAAATGATAGGAAACAAACTACAAGTTTAAATGGTTACAAGTCTGATGTACAAGAAGTAACCTGTGGTGCTCCTCAGGGTCCATTCTTGGACCCCGGCTATTCATCATGTACATAAATGATCTGCCAGATATCATTCAAAACGGCAAAATTGTCCTTTATGCAGATGATACTGCGCTGTTTTTTGCTGACAAGGATGCTAATGCAATTACAAATATATTAAATATGGAGATGGTTAATGTAAGTAAATGGCTTATACAGAATAGACTGACGTTGAACATAAAGAAGACAAAAACTATGCTATTTGGCACTTACCAGCGCCTGAGTAGTGCTGATACTGTAGAAATTGAGGTCAATGGTGAGATTTTGGAAAATGTTGAAGCTTTTAAATTTCTTGATATTTGGCTTGACCCGCAACTCATGTGAGTAAACGTAGTAGTAAGATCTCTCCGCGTATTGATGTTTTGTCACGAATCCCCAAATATCTCAACGATCGTACACTTGTCACTGTATTTAACACAATTGTCCTTCCCCACTTTGACTATTGTGATATAATCTGGTCAAATTGTTGCCAGACACTTCAATCAAAACTGCAGATATTACAGCATAGAGCAGCGCGAGTCATTCTCTTTGAAAACAAGTGATTTCATGTTGATGATAGTGTGACGAAATTTCGATACGTTGACTTTGTCAAATACGCTAGATATGCATAAATTTTGCTCGTATGAAAAGTGTTATGTCCGTTTCGGCCGAGTTAACATTAGTGGTGTTATCGCGGTGCCAGTTTTCGTTTTGTCTGGTTCTGATCGATTACAGCATCTGTAACAATTTTAGCTCTTAAATGAATATGTACTGTGTAAGCGGAGGTCGCACTTTACCTGGAAATGTCGGTGAGGAAGTGTGGTTTTCCTTTATTTCTTTCGTAGACGTGTAGTTTTGTCACATTGTTTCGTCCACGAACACTTCGTTGGAAGTGCGCTCGATTAGTATTTGGGATTCAAATTACGCATTTGTGCGTTCGTATATTTATATCAATAAATGTTGGGGATTGTGTAATTTATGTTTCCATACTAATTATTTTTCTAATGTTAGAGATTATTCATATTTTGAGGTCGTGTTCTTTACTAAAATATGGCCTTGTAAAGCTGTCAAACGCCAGTGTTTGAATCACGGTACGTATGCCATGTGATCTCTACATCATTCGGCGGCCTATATGAAGTTCATGTAAGGTAAGATCTGTGCATTCTGCTCCTTGTTCTTGACGAGGTATGATCAACTTGCCACGGCAAGAGATTATAGACATACAAATATATATATATATGTCATCCTACATCGTATAACGAAAATAGCTGACAAGTGGTATCCTTCAGGATGGAGTTTTACCAAAGTGAATATCCTTCTTGTTGAGGTATCCTACAGTGGTGAATGGAAGGATATCATAGATGTCAGGATATATATCCTTCAGGATACTATAGATGTCAGGCCATATATCCTTCAGGATACCATAAAAGTCGAGCCATATATCCTTCAGGATACTAAGATGTCGGGTCATATATCCTTCAGGATACTATAGATGTCAGGATATATATCCTTCAGGATACTAAAAGTCAAGTCATATATCCTTCAGGATATCATAGATGTCAGGTCATATATCCTTCAGGATACTATAGATGCCAGGATATATATCCTTCAGGATACTAAAGATGTCGGGTCATATATCCTTAAGGATACCAAATATCCTTAAGGATACTATATATCCTTAAGGATACCCAAGAAGTCAGGATACCATATATCCTTAAGGATACCCAAGAAGTCAGGATACCATATATCCTTAGGGATACTAGATACGTAGGAATGTCACATATCCTTAAGGATACTTAAGTGGTACTATCCTGCAGGATACCTGTCTATTTCATATAAATCAAATTAGAAGCTGTTATATTGATAAATATCCTTAAGGATACTTCATTTTAACTATTACGAAAGCAACAGAATAATAAAATCCGTGTTAGTTTACTTTGGTGTAGTTATATTCCAATTTGAATAGTTAATATCCTTTAAAGGATATTCGAACCAGGATATGGCTGTTTCCGGAGATGAAACTGCAGTACAGGTACCTTAAGTACTGCAGTTGGACCAGGTTTTGTCTTCTAAATCTACTATCGATGTTGTGTAATACTGAGAGATGTATCCTACGATTGAGTAGCCCGACCATAGGGAGATGCCAGGATTGATTAGACGGCACTGCAGGATAGAGTAAGAGTTACCTATCAGGAGCTGCAGTTGGATCGTGGACTAGGTAGTGCTATCCTTAGACGGCGGGAGCGGTTACATGTCTTTAGGGTATCAAAAACCAGTTGTTCAGTACTGCAGGTTGGTCACTTTAGTGAATCAGGAGAACTGGCTTAAGTGACACTGGGAATACCTTTGATATTCTACCTCGATAGAGGAAATCATGGTTCGAGTGTCCTTGAAGGAATGTTATCATTTCAAAACCTGTTGTTATTCTTTTTCTTTTGGTATAACAATTAATGCAGCCTTTTTGATATAAGTAGTGTATGATTTATTTAGGAGAGGGCTAAGTTCTATCATAGACGAGTTCAGCCACCGTACGAAATATCTACTTTATCGGATGCTCCTGCACCATATGAAATCGGTTTACGCTTCGGTGAATTGACCCGGTGAATTTGTACAAAGATGAATCTTGTAAAATACATGTATATATAAAAGCACTTTGTAAATAAGAATATAATTACTATTCTTTGAAACTGGAAACTTGGTGTTGACTCCATCTTTCAGTAGTTATTTCATTTATCTACTAAGTGTAACCTTTGAAATTAAGACTCTCCGTAATGCTTTGCTGATGTTTCCTCTGGCTGGGTTAAAAGTGAATGACCCACCTTACCAACTCAACTTACCATGAGTATTTGGTGAATAGAGGCGAACCCATGTAACGAGCGCCTTCTAAATGAGATAGACGTTACCATGGTGATACTATGAGAGAGAAGAGCCAGAAGCCTATGAGACGATCTGTGACCTACAGCATATGGGCGGCTAGTAATTTCGGTCTATAGGAAGGCTCTTTTCATGACTATGGGATTTCTACGAGGGTCGTGACACCTTACGTCACTGGTGGCAGCAAACTAACTTGATACAAGACACACTATCAGTCGACCAATCAGAAAATTCGTTACAATTGGTGGCAGCGGTGGGATCAGCAAAGCATTATGGGATGTCCATGTTGTGTTTCTTTTGTTGACAAGACACAATGATGGCGGGTAAAGATACAGGTGACTATTCCACTGAGGTTGTTGACGTAAATGAAGCAGAGGAAGAAATTGAGTTCCAGCCCTATGTTCGAGGTCCTCGGAGAGGTGCCTTTTCACCGGCATCTGATGAAGATGATAACCATATAGGTGGTGGAGATGAGGGACGCCCAAAGAAGCTGAGTATGAGGCCAGAAACATTTTCTGGAGGTGGCTCATGGATGGACTACCTGAGCGTGTTTAACACCATAGCGATGATAAATCACTGGGGACAACGTGAGAAGGCCAATTACATTTTCACTCATTTACGTGGACCGGCCAGACAAATAGCCTGCAGTTTAACAACAAATGAACAGAATGACTTTGACCAGTTGACACATGTATTGACAACTCGCTTTGGGCCCGGAGAACACGCAGAGCTATTTCTTGCAGAATTGAGAAGCCGACGTAGAGGCCGTGGCGACGGTTTAAGAGAATTAGGGCAGTCTATTAGAAAACTGGCTGATCTGGCATATCCTGACATGACGCCTGCTCAGAGAGATCGTCTGGCAAAGACACATTTTGTTGATGCTTTAGACGACACAGAGGCCCGGATGAGAATCTACCAGGGAAAGCCTGTGAACTTGGAACAAACTGTTACACTTGCATTAGAAGTTGAAGGTTTCAGGAAGATAGAAGCAGGTCGAAATGAACAGTCTACTAGGAAGCATGTTCGAGAAATAGATGCAGTCTCCGAACAAACGAACCAAAGGTTGTCAAAAATTGAACAGCAGCTTCAGGCTTTACTCAAGTCATGCGGAAATCAGGAAGAACGTAAGGCAGCATGATACTGAAACATCTTGGGAGACTGCTGTGAAAAGGCCCACATTAGGGGCCTCACTTAGAGGAGGCCCTAAACACAGAGCCTGTTCATATTTCATATATCAAAATAATTCTATATATCTCAGGGATATTTTAAGGCCAAAACAATTGAGTGCTGAAAAAAAAATTTGACTGACTGACCTGTAATCGGCAATGCCAGTGAGTCCCACAATACGGAAAATGTCATACTTAACCTGGCCAAACTGAGAAATTTCATAGAGGCTTGTATGATGCATGACCTGACCAAATGTGAACATCCTGAGGTAACATTAGACATACCAAAGAGAAGAGGACTATGCATAACACTGCAATCAAAATGCCTGAAACGCGGATTTCACAGCACAGAAATGAATATGTATGAAGTGTGTGAAAACATAGGGCGTGGTCCACCTGCTGGTTGTCTGAATGAAGGCCTAGCCATGGCAGCCACAAAATCAAAAGTGGGAGCATCAGACTTGGGATTTATTTTAGGATGTTTAAATGTCAAGATGACAAACACCAGTTACTTGAGCAGGAGAATAAGTAAACAATGTGACAAGCTTATATCATTGAATCGAAGTGCAATGCTGGAAAATCAGAAATTTGTGAAGCAAGTGACTGAAATGATTGGACAGGGGTCTGGAGTGGAAGTCGAAATCGACACTGCATACAATAACCGAATACAAGCTGGATGGGAAGCTGCAACTGCTTCATTTTGGCCACTTATTGAAAAAACAACTGGCAAAGGCTTGGTCATTGCCATGGAAACAGCGAGCAAGCTTTGTATGAAAAAAAAATGTGACCACAACAATGGACAGTGTACAAAAACTTACGGTACGGATGAGTCCATGTCATCCACAGAATCTAAATTAGCGATGAAAAATCTGATGACAGTCGCGGTCAGCAAGATTTTGAAAATAAAATCTGTAACCAGTGATGCTAGTGCACAGTTGCAGAAAGTAACCAGACTTTGCAACCAAAACTGGTAATAAGGTGTGCTATTATCAATGCTCTGTGCACAAACTGAGAACACTTCAAAAGAAGATAAACAACGTACATCTGAATAAAAATACCTCCTGGATGCGACAAAGGCATGAACTGATACGAATCAAAAAGTATTACAAACAGGATCTATTCATCCAAAAAGCGAAAGCAGCAATTGAGAACATAACTGCATGTTTCAGTGGAAATCATCGAGACTGTAGACAAAAATCATCTGTCTGCCGGGCACATTTGAAATCTTACAGCTCAAAATTCCGGCCCTATGGAAAACACTTAGTCTTGAGCAATGAAGACAAAGCAAAAATTGATAACGTTCTCAACAAATGCTTGTCGCCTGAAATTCTCATGAAAATTTCACGACTCCACACAACAAATCGGTGTGAAAGTCTGAATCACCGTGTATTTACTTATGCACCAAAGAACACCTCATGGAGTAGGAATTTCAATGGACTGTGTCATTCTGCAGTTCACAGCTCCACATTTGGAAAAGGGAAATCAACTTTGCTTTTGGCAGGAGCCCTTGGGGTAAAATATACAAAAGAAGATCCAATCTATCAAAGTATGACACATGGGGATATTCTGGCAAAAAAAAATGCTGCACGAAAAAAAACATATGCATACATAAAGCAACGGTATTATGCAAGACGTAGAAAAAGCGACAGAAAGTTGCGACAAATGTCTATGTACACACATGTGACTGAAGGTGTTGGTGCAGAACACAGCTATGGGATTAATTTGAACAAGTAAACAGAACTGTAATACAAGTGGTTCTCTTACCTAATTATGCAGTTCTGATAACCACTGTGACCTTTACAACATTTATTATTTCTACAGATATTTCTGTTGGAATTTATGGCTGCTGGTTCCAAACTCAAATGTGAAATATTTATACAAAGCTTACAGTGACACAAATGTGACACATTGTAGGTTTTGTTAGTAAATGAACAGTCATTGGCCAGAAAATAAGCAAGTCTGTGGGCAGTAAATACTTGTTTCTTGCCCCGAAAATCAACTCGAATTATAGGATACAAATCCTTGTCTTTAGTACCATACCATACATGACAACCATGTTCATCAGGAATGAATCTAATTAGTTTTCTAAGCAGAAAGTCTCTCTCGGTCTGTGTAAACTCTGAGTCGTACACTTTTGCCATGTTGAAAAGGTCATATTAGAAATTCAGAACTATGAAAGGAAATCTGAAATTTAGATACAAGCACATGAAGCTCATATGAAGTTCATGTTTAAGTCAAAAATCATGGGGCAAGTGGAATGAGGGTGGTGGTGGGGGGGGTGGTGAAATGCGGGGGGGGGGTGAGACTGGTAGGGGTGAGACTGGTAGCAATGAATGGATGCCATTATTCAAAGCACTAGATATAATGGATTTTCTATCTGAAAATGTCATTGAGGTTGAGAATGGTACAGTGGAGAATTGTACAGTGGAAGGGAGGGAACTCAAGTGTTTCTAAACCCATAAAAGAGACATGATGCAAGGCTGCAAATGATTGTGTTATGAAAAGTTGACCGAGGCTCTCAAATATCTTGAAATACTATAGCAGAAGCAGATATGACTGGCCAAACTAATAAAATGAATTGAGAAAAAATATTCTTCATGATTTTTTGTGCATTTGAAAAATATTTCCAAATCAAGCTCAGTAGCCCTCAGCTATAAGGCAGCATGATACTGAAACATCTTGGGAGACTGCTGTGAAAAGGCCCACATTTGGGGTCTCACTTAGAGGAGGCCCTAAACACAGAGCCTGTTCATATTTCATATATCAAAATAATTCTATATATCTCAGGGATATTTTAAGGCCAAAACAATTGAGTGTTGAAAAAAAATTTGACTGACTGACCTGTAATCGGCAACAACAACGACGCTCACACGTGGGCTCATTTTCCACAAAATACATCAACTTCAGCTGACGGCTCATGTATCCACTACGCAAATGAGATGTTTATATTCACTACGACTCTGTCAAATAACTCCAGTAGCTTTCAAAAAAGTGGCATTTATGTGCCCATCGCCAGCTGGATTTCAATGTAACGTGTCGTCTGCAACAGTGACGAAAATGGCGCTCAAAGGATAGCCTCGATCCGAAGTGCATGGTGTCATCCCCAATTCACCTCTAAATTCTATATTTTTTTCTGAATTCATCCATCCTGATTTTCTATCAACCTTCAGACTGAATTCATATCAACATAATAAAAAAAAATGCCATTTTCATTTTTAAAATCAAGTTTTGAGTGGAATTCCAGTCTGTGACCTATAAAACATTGGGAAACTCCCTCGTTTTTTCTACGAAACAGTGCGGAGCATCCTAAGCAGTTCAAGCGTCGTCCTCTTTCGGAGGTGGAATGTTATTTCTGCAGAAACAAAGGACACTACAGAAGTGGGTGTCCTTTCCTGACCCAGCAAAATCCTGATTTGAAAGAAAATGGATCTGGGAAAGGGTTACACCAAAGGTCACAGGAAAATTAGTGGTGACTGAATCGGGAGGCAAGAGTTCAGTCAGCTGTAATACAGAGATGCCTCACCATAATGAAACTGTACATAGGGAAGAAGCAAATAAAGTTGTTTTTGCTGTCGATTCTGGTTTTTATGTTGGTGGTTGTGTTGTTGGAGTTAATGTAAAATTTTTGATTGATACCGGTTCTTGTGTAACAATCCTTTCTTCGAAGATGTATCAGAAGATACCATCTAATCAGAAACTCCAGTTGGAACATTCCCCCATTTCTTTATGGGCTGCAGATGGTAAACCTCTTACTGTTTATGGACAGTGTCAAGTGGATATAGGGATAATGTCTAATCCAATGGTTATTACAGTGATGATAGCTGATATCCAATTGGATGCCATTCTTGGAATGGATTTTCTTTGTAGCTATGATGTACGCATACACCCCAAAAGCGGAAGTCTGACATGTGGAGATGAACAGCTTGCTTGTCAGAGACTTGGGGAGGAAACTAAATCATGCCGTCTTGTGCTTGCTGAACAGACCACGATACCTCCAGGGACTGAAGTAGTACTGCCATGTCAATCTACATCTGTTGTGACATGTGGCAAATGGGCAGTGGTGGAACCACGTACTTCTTTGGATAATCTGGTGGTTAGTCGTGTATTATTGGATACTGAGAGGGAGATGTACCCAGTGAGGGTGCTGAATACCAGTCCAGATCCAGTTGTAATCCATAAAGATACAACCATGGGGAAATTGGAGACTGTAAGCCGATGCGAAACCGTTCTTCTGTCAGAAGCTACAAAGACTCTTGATATATCCAGTGGTCAAGTGCAAGTGAATGAAATTGATTTGGGAGAGGTAGCCATACCTCCACATTTACAAGACCTGTATACGAGAAGTACTGTTGATCTGAATGACGAAAGCAAACAGAAGGTGGCTTCTTTACTGAACCGATTTGGAGACACATTTGCTAAGTCCGACGCTGACCTGGGATGTGCGAAGGGTGTTAGACATCATATTGACACTGGTAGTGCACCACCTCTTAGGCAGGCTTTCAGACGATTGCCATTCCAAAAGCAGGCAGAAGTTGATAAACTCATTGAAGACATGGAAAATCGTGGTGTGGTTGAACGATCAACTAGTCCATGGGCGTCACCTATTGTTCTTGTTACAAAGAAAGATGGATCTATTCGATTTTGCGTTGATTATCGTCGTTTGAACGATGTAACAGTAAAGGACGCTTATCCCATTCCGAGAATCGACGATTCATTGAATGCTCTCCAAGGAGCAAAATGGTTCTCAACTCTAGACTTAGCCAGTGGCTACTGGCAAGTTTCTCTAGATGACGACGCAAAGAAGAAAACTGCCTTTGTTACAAGAGGTGGCTTATTTCAATTCAATGTGATGCCATTCGGGCTCTGTAATGCGCCTTCAACCTTTGAGAGACTCATGGAGATGATCCTAGCTGGAGTGCAGTGGAAGTCGTGCTTGGTGTACTTAGATGATATCATTGTGTATGGGCGAACATTGGATGAGGCCATTTCAAATCTAGTCGAAATCTTGTCCAGGTTGAGAGAGGCTGGTTTGAAGTTGAAAGCGAAGAAATGCCATTTCTTCCAGAAGGCAGTGAAATATCTTGGACATGTTGTATCGGAGGATGGAATTTCTACCGATCCAGAGAAGGTAGAGGCAGTGAGAAAGTGGTGCACTCCAAAAGATGTCCATGAAGTCCGAAGCTTTTTGGGTCTTACATCTTATTACAGGCGCTTCATCAAGGACTTTGCTGGTATCGCTCGTCCATTACATCGTCTTACAGAGAAGGGGAGATCTTTCACTTGGACCAAGGAATGTGATGATTCTTTTCACACCTTGAAGTCTCACTTGACACAGTCACCTATACTGGCCTATCCATGCGAAGTTGGAGAGTATTTCCTCGATACTGATGCCAGCGCTTATGGCATTGGCGCTGTGTTGTCACAACAACAAGATGGAGTCGAAAAAGTGATTGCTTATGCAAGTAAGAGCCTTAGTAAGACAGAACGGAATTACTGCGTCACCAGACGTGAGCTTCTTGCAGTGGTATATTTTGTGAAGTATTTCAAGCAATACTTATATGGAAGACACTTCATAATTAGGACAGACCATTGCGCACTAAGATGGTTGATGACATTTAAAGAGCCAGAGGGTCAGATGGCTAGATGGTTGGGTGTACTTGGGACCTATGATTTCGACATCAGGTATCGTCCTGGTAAGCAACATCAAAATGCTGATGCAATGTCCAGAGGAGCTTGTCAACATTGTGAGAAGCTGGGATATTACAACTACACTCCCGACGATACAATGCATGTGTTGGCTGTGAACAAAGTTGTGAAACCTGTTGAACTGGAACCATCAGCGTTTAGTGATGTTCTTTCAAACGAGGAGGATTGGGCTGACACAGAAGTTAAAACACAGATTTCTCGTATGGCAACTAGAAATGTATTCGCCATTGCTGCTGATGATGAGTGGGATTCATCGAGTCTGATCAAAGCACAGACAGAAGACAGCAAATTGTCCTGGATAATCAGACATAAGCTTTGCAGCAACGATCGTCCTCCTTGGACAGAAGTTTCTGGAGAGAGCGATGCTATCAAAACGTATTGGAAACAGTGGAACCGTTTGGATTTTCAAAATGGAGTACTTTGTCGACTTTGGGAAACAGATAACCATCAACAGTGGCAGGTAGTACTTCCTGGGCATTATCAAAAGGAAGTGTTCAATGGACTACATGCTTCAAAGACGTCAGGACACTTCTCAGCAAGGAAAGTTGTTCCTAAGCTGAAACAGAGATTCTACTGGGTTGGCATGACAAAGGATGTGGAACAGTGGTGCAAAGAGTGTGATATTTGTGCTGCTAAAAAGACACCATCGAAGAGACCAAGAGCTCCATTACGACAGTATAGAGTTGGTATGCCAATGGAACGGTTGGCCACAGACATCTTGGGACCTCTTCCAGTATCTAACTCGGGAAATAAATACATTCTTTTGGTAAGCGATTATTTTACCAAATGGGTAGAAGGATACGCCATTCCTAACCAGGAAGCATCCACTGTCGCAGATAAAATAGTAACCGAGTTCATTTGTAGGTTTGGTGCAGCCAGGCAAATTCATTCTGACCAGGGTAGGAATTATGAGTCCAGACTGTTTCAGGAAGTGTGCCAATTACTGGGAATGGAGAAGACCAGAACGACTCCCCTGCATCCTCAGTCAGATGGCATGGTGGAGCGATTTAATCGCACCCTTGAAACCCGACTCGCCATGATGGTAGATAAAAACCAAGCTGATTGGGATGAGCAACTTCCATTTGCTTTGATGGCTTACCGTAGCTCGGTGCATGAGACGACTGGAGAGACACCAAATCGCATGATGTTAGGGCGCGACATTGAGTTGCCCTTGGATTTAGTAACTGGCTTACCCCCATATATTGAAGAGATTGAGACAGAGAAGTATCCTCAGATTTTGCGTGAGAGGCTTGAAGTCGCGTACGAGCGAGCACGGTCTCACTCTAAAGCTAAGCAAGCGATACAAAAGCGAAATTATGACCGGTGTAAGTTCGGTAAACCATTCAAACGTGGCGATATTGTTTGGTTGTACAACCCCATGAGAAAGAAGGGACTGTCGACCAAACTGTCGTGTGCTTGGGAGGGCCCTTATCTCGTCATTGGTTGTATTGATGACACTATCTATCGCATACAGAGAAGTCAGATGTCAAAGTCAAAGGTAGTGCATTTCAATCGGTTGAAGCCTTACCTTGGCACGAAGTTCGTACGCTGGGATATTCCGACGGGTAACCCCAGCAAGGGTACACAGGTGAACATGGGTTCTGAGACGCCAGAGAGGAGCCCAACGAGCGAGTCGTGCGTGCGAGTGGAACAAGACGAGAAATCTTCCGAACGGCGAACACGGTCGGGACGGATAACTAGACAACCCGTACGATGGCTGAACTGGGTATCCAGGCAAATTCTTGGGGAATCTAACAAACCAGGTCTAATCATTCAAGCGTAGAAGGGGTTCTAGAATAGATTTCTAGAAAGAAGTCTGTCATATTCTCATGTGTCTATTCTGTCTATTTTATACCAGAATCAACACACAGATCACCATGCTGTTCACGTGTGATGTGTGCAAGGGCACCTTTACAGCCAGATCAAATTATTACAGGCATCAACTTATTTGTGAGAAGGCTCCCCCCAAGTTTAACTGTCTACAGTGTGACAGAGTTTACAGCAGGCGAGATAACCTGAAGGAGCACATAAGAAGACGGCATTTGGGAAAGTCCGGTGCCAAGAAGTCTGGTGACCGTACCAAAACAACAAAAAAACAAAGACCAGATGAAAGACTCATGGAAGATCCGGAGATCACTATCAGTCCCCCTGACGAGGATGTATTAACAGTAACTGAACCAAATGAAGATGAGCCATTGGATTTGTCCAGTCAAATGCAGACAGTTTACAGCCCGATTTCGGAAGCCAGCAATTATACGCCAATTTCTTATGATCCGGAACCAAATCCCGACGCCATACGGACAGTCATCTTAGATACCATACCAGAGATGCCCACAGCCATTGGAATACCGTACATCCAAGGTGACTCGTCCACAATTCCTGTGATGCCGCCAATACCAACAGCAGGCAAGGGCCAATACCATCAGGTGCCCTATCCATGCATGGAGAAGATCCACCGTACCATAATTTATCCCAATGGGATCACCATGTATGAGGATATCCTCCGGGACACCAGGCGTATGCCAAAGCACACTACCCATACACAAACGGAGATGTCAGCTACCATGGTTAATCCATCAAAACCATTGACCCGAGATAATGAGACACAATACCAACATGTTTCCACCATCGACAGGAGCACCAGCCCAAGTCCAAAGATTGCCAGGCAGGATGTGTCCACATCACCAATGATATCATCTTCCACCACAGTCGATGCCACAACATCTACGGGATATGGGATTTGGATATGTACAGACCTGGGGTGTGACATCTGTCATGGCTCTGGAAATCATGCATCCATCATGATGGATGAGAATGCCCCATTCAAGTGAGTTCTGCAACTGAGAAGAATATTTAGGGAATCTTTTGGCATTAAATCAAATATTTTAGCCTATTCCAGTTAGCAGGACCACTTGCTGTACATACGTGAACTGTTGCTGAATTGTTCGGAACGTTAATTACTAATTTTTGGAATTTGAGATATTGTATTCTGGATATACCACGGACAGTGAAGTACTTACCAGTACTGGATTATTAAAAATGGACACTTACCTTATTCATGTTGGATTTTACTTGCGAGTGGTAAGCCTGTACAGTTAAATTTACGGACTATATTATCTGAACATCATATTCAACATTAGGTTGACTGATATTTTTGCGATTGTTGTTGTGTATGTATTTCAATGACTTAAAAAAAAAAACCTATTTGAATACAATAGTTTACCTTTCGGTATCACAATTTTCTCCTAGCCATTGGGTTCAGTGATTATATTTTTGTGCAGGGACGCACAAATGCAGGGAGGGGGTAGTGTGACGAATTTTCGATACGTTGACTTTGTCAAATACGTTATATATGCATAAATTTTGCTCGTATGGAAAGTGTTATGTCCGTTTCGGCCGAGTTAACATTAGTGGTGTTATCGCGGTGCCAGTTTTCGTTTTGTCTGGTTATGATCGATTACAGCGTCTGTAATAGTTTTAGATCTTAAATGAATATGTACTGTGTAAGCGGAGGTCGCACTTTACCTGGAAATGTCGGTGAGGAAGTGTGGATTTCCTTTATTTCTTTCGTAGACGTGTAGTTTTGTCACATTGTTTCGTCCACGGAGACTTCGTTGGAACTAGCTCTGTGCGCTCGATTAGTATTTGGGATTCAAATTACGCATTTGTGCGTTCCTATATTTATATCAATAAATGTTGGGGACTATGTAATTTATGTTTCCATACTAATTATTTTTCTAAAGTTAGAGATTATTCATATTTTGAGGTCTTGTTCTTTACTAAAATATGGCCTTGTAAAGCTGTCAAACGCCAGTGTTTGAATTCTGATTGGCTCTGCCAATGAAATCACGGTACGTATGCCATGTGATCTCTACATCATTCGGCGGCCTATATGAAGTTCATGTAAGGTAAGATCTGGGCATTCTGCCCCTTGTTCTTGACGAGGTATGATCAACTTGCCACGGCAAGAGATTATAGACATACAAATGTATATATATGTCATCCTACATCGTATAACGAAAATAGCTGACAAGTGGTATCCTTCAGGATGGTGTTTTACCAAAGTGAATATCCTTCATGTTGAGGTATCCTACAGTGGCGAATGGAAGGATACCATAAATGTCAGGATATATATATCCTTCAGGATACCATAGATGTCAGGCCATATATCCTTCAGGATACTGTAGATGTCAGGCCATATATCCTTCAGGATACTGTAGATGTCAGGATATATATCCTTAAGGATACCATAGATGTCAGGCCATATATCCTTCAGGATACTGTAGATGTCAGGATATATATCCTTAAGGATATCATAGATGTCAGGCCATATATCCTTCAGGATACTGTAGATGTCAGGATATATATCCTTAAGGATATCATAGATGTCAGGCCATATATCCTTCAGGATACTGTAGATGTCAGGATATATATCCTTAAGGATATCATAGATGTCAGGCCATATATCCTTCAGGATATCATAAATATCAGGTCATATATCCTTCAGGATACTGAAGATGTCAGGATATATATCCTTAAGGATATCAAAGATGTCGGGTCCAATATCCTTCAGGATACTATAGATGTCAGGTTATATATCCTTAAGGATACCCAAGAAGTCAGGATACCATATATCCTTAAGGATACCCAAGAAGTCAGGATACCAGATATCCTTAAGGATACCCAAGAAGTCAGGATATCATATATCCTTAAGGATACCAAATATCCTTAAGGATACTATATATCCTTAAGGATACCCAAGAAGTCAGGATATCATATATCCTTAAGGATACTAGATACGAAGGAATGTCACATATCCTTAAGGATACTTAAGTGGTACTATCCTGCAGGATACTTGTCTATTTGATATAAATCAAATTAGAAGCTGTTATATTGATAAATATCCTTAAGGATACTTCATTTTAACTATTACGAAACCAACAGAATAATAAAATCTGTATTAGTTTACTTTGGTGTAGTTATATTCCAATTTGAATAGTTAATATCCTTTAAAGGATATTCGAACCAGGATATGCCTGTTTCCGGAGATGAAACTGCAGTACAGGTACCTTAAGTACTGCAGGTGGACCAGGTTTTGTCTTGTAAATCTACTATCGATGTTGTGTAATACTGAGAGATGTATCCTACGATTGAGTAGCCCGACCATAGGGAGATGCCAGGATTGCTTAGACGGCACTGCAGGATAGAGTAAGAGTTACCTATCAGGAGCTGCAGGTGGATCGTGGACTAGGTAGTGCTATCCTTAGACGGCGGGAGCGGTTACATGTCTTTAGGGTATCAAACACCAGTTGTTCAGTACTGCAGGTTGGTCACTTTAGTGATTCAGGAGAACTGGCTTAAGTGACACTGGGAATACCTTTGATATTCTACCTCGATAGAGGAAATCATGGTTCGAGTGTCCTTGAAGGAATGTTATTATTTTAAAATCTGTTGTTATTCTTTTTCTTTTGGTATAATAATTAATGCAGCCTTTTTGATACAAGTAGTGTATGATTTATTTAGGAGAGGGCTAAATTCTATCACAGACGAGTTCAGCCACCGTACGAAATATCTACTTTATCGGGTGCTCCTGCACCATATGAAATCGGTTTACGCTTCGGTGAATTGACCCGGTGAATTTGTACAAAGATGAATCTTGTAAAATACATGTATATATAAAAGCACTTTGTAAATAAGAATATAATTACTATTCTTTGAAACTGGAAATTTGGTGTTGACTCCATCTTTCAGTAGTTATTTCATTCATCTATTAAGTGTAACCTTTGAAATTAAGACTCTCCGTAATGCTTTGCTGATGTATCCTCTGGCTGGGTTAAAAGTGAATGACCCACCTTACCAACTCAACTTACCATGAGTATTTGATGAATAGAGGCGAACCCATGTAACGAGCGCCTTCTAAATGAGATAGACGTTACCATGGTGATACTATGAGAGAGAAGAGCCAGAAGCCTATGAGACGATCTGTGACCTACAGCATATGGGTGGGCTAGTAATTTCGGTCTGTAGGAAGGCTCTTTTCATGACTACGGGATTTCTGCGAGGGTCGTGACACCTTACGTCACTGGTGGCAGCAAACTAACTTGATACAAGACACACTATCAGTCGACCAATCAGAAAATTCGTTACAGTATTATACCTCATTTATCATTCGACTAAAACAAACAGTGTTACTTCGAAAGGGTTTTGTCGATCTAGTCGAGTAAATAAACAAACGGACCGGTGAGAGCTATGTCAGACGTCTACACAGTCCAGGCAAACATTGGAGATGTGATAAACCCTCGAATACATCACCATCTGGAACGTGCCCCAGCAATTATTGGTGCTGTTACTGATAGATATAATGCATGGAAAATCGATCACAGGTTCGCAGAATAGGAAGTACAGAGATATGATTGGTGTGCATTTCTGACTCTCATGTCTTTCCCCCGACCAATTATGATTATATCCGACCTTGGATCCTGGTGTAAATCCTACGCTACTACTCAGTATCAGGTAAAGCCACAACTGCTCCTATCAATAAATTTACCTTTGATGAGCAGTTTGTCATGTAAGAATCTTCAAACAGGGAACACAGTGTGCAATACAGCTTGTCAGATAGCTTTTCCAGGTTCAACAAGGTTCCCTACATGTAATCACCTATTGTGTTTTCCTTACATGACGAATAGACCCGTTTGATGCGGTCAGAAATGACGATACTTGACCGCGTGCCGTATAAATGACATTCTGACGTTCCTTACCTGATATTTTCTGCAAGATAACTGCTTTACTGCTTTTACCATTTTCCTCGAAACTGGTCCGATCCCAGATGCTTGGCAGCAGGAGCATCGCTTTAACTCCGTATCGACCTCTCGATGTTGTTTGTATTTCGTTCCATTGTGCATGAGTAGTGAGGGTCAATACCAAGAACATGGCACCCGCGATCATAAGCTGAAAAAGATTAAAGAAATGTCTAGTGAAAACTCAAGCGTGGCGAGGAAAATGGTTTTGGGGAAGCAGTTATCTGGTTATGGCGATTTCTGTCGGTTCGGTGTCCGTACATACGCCTGTGTGTTCGTGTCAGCTCTATATCTCTACATTTGCATTTTTGTGAGTGGAAAACAGATTAGTGGGAGACGACGTGTCGCGTACCAAACTTGAGGTCAACGATCAGTCACTGTTGTCCCCAAATTAAAAAAATGGCAGTTTCCGGAGTAGATACATTATGTTCAGGCGATGTATTGGGTACCAAAGTAGAGGTAGAATAGTCAAAAGGTCAAGGTCGCATTGGCCCAAAAATAAATGAATATAGTTATGTCAGTGCCATTTCTCCAGTTTACTGTCGTGGGTTGTGATGAAACTTCCGGTATACACCAAGTTTGCAGCATGCAGGAATTTTATTGAGGTCCAAAGATCACAGGTCAAAGTCACTTTTGTCCGTAACAATAGAAAATCATTGAAAATCGTTGTCGGTGCTATAACACCAGTTTTCGAATGTGGGCTATTGCGCCCATCAGAGATCCATCAACCTGTGTCATCAGAATACATAATACTACCAACTAAAATATGTCAATATATAGCATATTTTCGATTATATCGTCCCATGAAAACGATCGAATCACCCCAGAAAATGCTATTCGATAAAGTATTGTATGTAATAATCCGCTCAACAAATTTGAATGACCCAAAAGTTTGGAGTGCTGTACCTAATTATTCCAAGTTGTCAGAACCGCCGTGTATTTCTTTCCACTAGATCATATCAATATCAATAAATGGGTTTAATTACTCCAAAGAGTTTGGGTGGATGAATACACATCCGGTACCTGTGAATCCCTGATAGCCGACCTTCATATATACCATGTAAACATATTGTGAATGGTAACCTCGATATAGCGTACAATGTGGACCTTAAAATACTCTTGATGAAAGGACCAAAATATAAAGAGCCTAGGAATATGAATCCCATGACCCACTAAGATATAAAAGACAGAAGAGTACGCTGTTGAATGAGCGAAACGAGAAAATTAGAGCCGTTACGGTCCTCGACTAGTTGGATCTTGCCAAAGGCAAGATTTTCGATACGATCCGTCACATGGTCAGAAACACCCTGTCCCAAGCAAAACAAACCCTGAGAAACGTCATTGTGCAAGATTTTCTTGTAAATCACCAAAGTAAATTCGTTATTCTTCCAACAGACAAGGCCAAATAATATAATATTTATGGTGGCGCTGATTAAAGGGTTAAGTCTAGCAAGAAACCTTTAGGCTTATAGGCATCTCTGCCTGTTCGTTCGCCTATCTGTCAGGTTTCGTTTTCTGTGAGATATCTCCAATTCCAGATTGTGGATTGGTACCACACTTTAGACCTTGTTCGAACCATACATTCAGTGCTGTGAAGTGTGACCAAATTGCAGGCATGCAAGAATCCTATTGATTTTGAGATGTGTCCGTCTGTCTATTAAGATCTGTTCCCCATGTGATATATCCAGTTCTAGGGTCCAATCTCCGGGTATACCTTAACCTCAGAGGTCAAAGCTCAAAGAATCCCCAAACATGTCAATGTTTTACTTGGGAACAACTAAATATTGCGCTCCAATCTTATACATAAATGTGCAGATCAATACAAAAAGAATCATCTCACGTCGGTCGTTTGTTCAAGCCAATGATAGCTTTTGTTGTTTTTAATTTGCTAACACTGGTGAACGTATTGCTTGAAGGTTGAAAGTTCAGTATTTTAACAAATGTTATTACACTTTCAACGGGGACTATCGTCTGAGTGTAGCAAAATATAACACGCAATAAAATATACACGGGGCTTATGTTTTCATTACAGATAACAATATATACCTATAATATCGGTTATTAAAGCTACTGACACCAGTATTATTCAGTAGAGTTATCGATGTAAAGATAATATCCATCAGTTATTGACTGATTCACATCGGA